>PVIH01018354.1:0-11799 GCA_004025045.1 Sigmodon hispidus | reverse complement strand
TGTTAAATACAAAATAAAGAAGGAAAAAAAAAGAATGGGTTTAGTCACAACCACTGAACAGCTTGGGATCTGAAACACCTTGGACTGGCACCTTGGATCCTACTCCCTCTAGAGGAACACCTGACTCAGTATTGATGTTGCCGGGAGGAAACTGGATCTGGCAGGAATGGATGCTGAACTAAGCCATATTGGGACCTTAGAGCTTCCTGCCCTTGCTGGGGAGGAGACGGGAAATGTGGAGAAGAGAGAGTGACTGGAGTGGGTGGGAGGGGGAAGGGACCTTGAATAAGGATATACACGGATAGAAAATGTGACTTTATTCATAAGAAAAAAAACTAAAAAAAGAATGGGTTTAGAAATTCTTTCCCACTCATCTAAAGAAACCTTTAGTAGGATTTCTGGGACTCTCCAGAATGGAAGGAACTACAGGCAATCTTGTTTTAGAATGAACAGAAATTTTATCTCAATCATTAAAATGTTTCATTTAGATTTTTTAAAATTTTAGTATTTGGTATTGAAGGTAGGACTTTCATGAAAGACATAGAAGGCAAGCAGTCTGTGAATGGAATATTTTCCTACGTCTCTTGTTACTTTTGAGTTGGAGACCGGATTCACTAATACATTACTATTTTCTAATCTCTAGTAATTTATGAATCTTTCTCTTTTCAGTGTCTTCTCATCCACTGTGACAGACCTTTTCAATTTTGCTGACATCTGAAGTATTTTTTCTAACTTCTTATCCCATATTATGTCTACAGCTTTCTGCCTGCATGTATTCATGCAGGCCAGTAGAGGGCACCAGATGTCATCATAGATGGTAGTGAGCCACCATGTGGTTGCTGGAAACTGAACTCAGGATCTCTGGAAGAACAGCCAGGGTTCTTAACCACTGAGCAATCTCTTCAACCCTGAAGATATATTTTTAAAGATTCTATTTTTAATTACGTGTGCCTGTGGGGATATGAACATGTGAGTGTGGGTGCCTGTGAGGAGGGTGTCAGATCCTTTCCTGGGAGCTGCAGGTTGTGAGCCACCTGACATTGCACTGGAGAAAACCAATTTTCCTTCTCCCAATCAATTTTTAAATACACATTCAATATTTTAGAGACCTCAAGTGGTTTATACTTTTAAAAATATGTTTTCTTCATTCTTTATAATGCTGGGGAAATCATAGATACTTTTAACGTTTTTAAATTATATTGTATCTGACATTTTCAGAGGTTTTTAGTTTCTAAAAATAGCCATCGTTAGAGGAAAACAATCCATGTTCCACCTTTTGTGTTTTCATTCTGTTCCTTAACTCCTTCTAGGGAGGATAAAAATGTTGTGACTTCTGAGGTTCCACAGCAGATTAAGTAAAATTGTTCTCCTAAATCCCACACATCTGAGTTTCTCACAGAAAGTCATTTCATTGTGGATTACTACTTGGCATGGTCAAAACAACAGCCACACTAAATTACCCAGATACCACTTAATCTTATAGTCTATAATTAAGAGTTTTGTAATTTCCCTTCCCATTACTGTTTATTCATCCCTAAGTAGAATTTTCATGCACGTTAACTGAACCACACATATATTCTTGGTTTTCCCTTTCAAGTCATACTCTTTCTTTGGGTTTAAAATGTCTCCCTGTTGGCTCATGCATTAAACACCTCGTCCCTAGATGGAGGCACTGTTTTGGGGACGTTGTGGGACCTCTAGAATATTGGGGTCTGACAGGTAGATGTGGGCCACTGGGTATGATCCTTATTCTTGCTTTTGGTTCTACTATGTTTCCTTATCCACAAAGATGTGAAGAATTTGTACACATTCCTGCCGACATAAGGCCATGTTTTTTCTCCACCAGGAGAGATCAGAGGATTCCATACCCAAACCTGCAATGAACTCTCTGACTCCTTTAAGTCCCTTCTGTCAGGTATTTTATCACAGACTCAATGATAATAAAAATTACAAATATACCCTTCTATGCAGACTCTGCGGTCTAGTTTTCCATCTGATGATATCCATTCATCTTCTAGCACCTACTACACAATATTTTGGACCCAACTCATAATTCCTTCCTTTCTCTCAGTCCCTTGTGTCTATATTCTAAGTGGCTTCACCCACCATATACCAAAACTGTGACGCAGAAGTCAAGGTACAGTTTTGTCCTCAGGAAAGGCTCACCAGGAACCTGAGGCGAGTTACCGAAACCTCCATATTCTCAGGCATAGACATTAAGGGTTGATAAACAGGGTCTCCAATGCTGGCTGCTCAAAGGGACCTACCACAGTGACTTCAGTACACTGTCTGGGAGACTCAAAGCCTTACAGAGAACCTTCAGTCCTTCATCCTTCAGGTCATTGGAGCTGACGTCTAGGTGGCTCAGGGTTCTGTTTCGCCTAAGAACGTCAGAAAGGTAGTCCCAACACTGCTCACTGAGGAAGCAGTTGGCCAACCTGTGGGGAAAAAGACAAGCATGTGAATGGGGGGCGTTATGTAGCATTTCCATAAGTTTACACACAGTAACAAAAATACTCAAGCAAGACAAGGACCTTAATGGATCTTAGCTGGCTTTATGGTCCCCAACCCAGGGAACTGTGCTGTCCATAGTGGACTGGGTCTTCCCACATCAATTAACATAATCAAGACAATCCTTCACCGACAAGCTCATGGCAAGACCTGTCATAATCTAGACAATTCTTCACCAAGGGTCTTCTCAGGTGAGTCTGCATTGTACCAAGTTGACAGTGAACAATATCTCAATATGAAATATACAGAAATATATCATATGAAAAATTTTAGTCACTTGGTCCCCTCCAAATTACTAACCCATCTGTCTTTCTCCTCTGTGTTCTAAAGACTCTGATTTTCCTTCATGCTATATTACCCTCTTAATCTATCCACAATTACAAGAGAAGATCATTCAGTACAAAATGAGGTCAAGGGGCTCACAGGCATCTTATTCTGTCTGTCTCAGCTTAGAGTCTACTCTGTATGCCACAAAAAGTTATTGACAATGGTCTATGTGTCTGTTTTAGGTATTGTAATCTAACAGAACATCTTTTGAAGTTTATTACTTTAATCCTTTGATATCTCTGGGTAGCAGGAGTGTGTATGGGTGGGGGGCAGATCCACTGTGGATGCAAAATTACACAGATGCTCAAGAACTATATGTACAATGGCTCAGAACCTGTCTATAGTCTCCTAGATACTAGCACCAACCTCCTCCAGACTTCTTATAATTCATAATACAATATAACAACTAACAATACAACAAGCAGCTAACTGTTGTGTCATGTTGGATAAGGGCATAGAGAAATAATCTGCAGGTGTTCAATTCAAAACCAATGAAAATATTTATTATTGTGTGTATGTGTCTATGATGTGCATGGGTGTGCAATACAGTATGCATGTGGAAGTCTGAGATCAGCTTTATGGAATAGATTTTCTCCTCTCTTCTTTATATAGTGTTTCAAAGGTCAATCTTGAAATTAAAATCCTCTTGTCTGAGCCTCCTGAGTAGCTGTAAACTACAGGAATGTGCAACTGAGCCTGCTGTATATGTGTTTTAAAGATTTTCTTTAAAAAATACTTATTCATTTATTATGTATATAGTGTTCTGCCTGCAGTATGCCTCCATGCCAGAAGAGGCATCAGATTTCATTAGAGATGGTTGTAAGCCACCACGTGGGTGTTGGGTATTGAAGTCAAGGCCTCTGGAAGAACACCCAGTGCTCTTAATCTCTGAGTCATTTCTCCAGCCCTAATGATTTTATTTTTAATTATGTGCAATCATAGAGTTACAAGCAGTTGTTCAAGTTGCCGGACATGGGCATCAGGATACAAATGGGTCTTCTGCAAGAGTAAGGTGTGTGTTCCTAAACACTGAGTCACTTCTCCCCCAGCTTTTCTGTAATTCTTAGGTTTAGGCTTTGAAATTTCTGTTATTGGGAATCTTTCAATGGGAAGATATTCACACTAATTCATTTCTCTGTGTGGTGTGTGATGGAATGCCTTGGTCATCAGACAGGATTCCTACAAATACCTCATTATGATAAGCAGGGAAGCACAGAAAGGTGTGACAGTTCAAGGAAAGAGTGTGGAACCATCCAAGCACCCTATGGCTGCATCCTAAGCCCATGGAAAACCCAAGGGGAACTGTCTTAGTTCCTTATGAATGCAAACAACACCCTTGCTCCACCCTATGAAGAGTCACAGCTACCCACACAGGCACATTTTTCCCACAGGAGATCGTCTGTCCTTTGCTTCTCCTACTGTCGTCTCTCTATGCTGTCTCAGAAATCTGTGTGCGCCCCTGTGGAGGCCAGAGGCTATTGTCTTCCTCTGTTGCTCTCTGCCTCCTGTTGAGTCTGAAGTTCATCAACAGTGCTGATCCTTGAGCATTAGGACCCACTTATCTTGTCCCTCAGCTCCTGGTGTACTGCTGTGGTTAAACCTGGCAAGTCCTTACCCACTGAGCTACTTCCCCAGCTATAGTTCTCTACAGTGCCCCTCCCAACATGGCCACTTACACTAAGTGCTTCAGAACACAGTCAGGGTGGCACAAAGCCTTGCACAGTGAATACATCCCTTTGTCCAAGTTGTTGGATGCGATATTAAGATGCTTCAATGTCTTGCTGCTGATCAGGATGGAGGCAAAGATCTTGCAGTCATCAGGTGAAAGCTGACAGCCTGCCACCCTGCAGGAAAAGAAGGATGTCATAGTCTTCTCTGGCTTCACACTATCCCCTGCTATCCCCAAGATGGTTTGGAACCTCTCACAACTTGACATAGTTCTTAAAAAAAAAAAGATTATTTTTGATGTGTATGAGTGTTTGCCTGCCTGTATGTATGATGATCACATGTGTGCCTAGTACCTATGGAGGCCAGAAGGGGGCGTCATATCCACAAGAACTACAATTACAGGTGGTTTTAAGTCATTTAGTGTGGGTGCTGGGATTTAAACCTGGGTCCTCTGCATGAGCAGCAAGTTCTCTTAACAGCTGAGCCATCTTTCCAGTTCAGTTTTTAAGAATTACATTTATTGGTGTGTGTGTGTTTGTGTAACGCACTTGAGTTACCAGCCGTAATGTACACTGTATTGATAAACTGTGATGTGTTGTTTAGGCCTGTTGAAACTGGACTCTAGAATGAAGAGGGGTTTTGTGCCCCTGTCTCCAGCTTGTTTGTTGTAAATGTCCTCTAAGACTCCTTGTGTCCCCTCTGGGTCTGTAACAAGGTGAGGAGAGACCACTCACACAGTGTAAAAACACTGCATTCCTGGGAAAGGCTAGAAGGTAAGCCAGTGTTAACAAAGTTACTAACATGATAATGGCCCGCAGTGGGAAAGGAAATTGGGAAGGGGGGAGGAACTCATGGGTAGAGAGTATGCTCTACTCAGCTTTCCCTGTCAAAGCTGCTGGAAGAATGTAAGCATTTATCTGGCTCGTGTTATTTGTGGGCATTATCCATCTGCCATTATTAGTTATTTTACTTGGGGGCCCCAAAGGAATTCCCTGACTGCTTCGATGAGGATTCCTCAGTCAGTGTCTGATTTGATGTTATCTTTATTTTTCTCTTTCACTGGGCTATTCTGGTCTCTGATGGATGTGTCCATGTCCAAGCTAATTATCTGTGCCTTCTTTCTGCTACTTGCTACTTATTTTTGTTTGTTTTTCTTACTATATACTCAATTCAATCATTCAAGAACAGAAGCGGGGCTGGAGGGATGGTTCAGCAGTTAAGAGCACTGACTGTTCTTCCAGAGGACTGGAGTTCAATTCCCAGCATGCACATGGCAGCTCACAACTGTCTGTAGTTCCAGTTCCCAGTTCCAGGCAAACACCAAAGCAAATAAATAAATAAAGTTTAAAAAACAACAACCCCCCCTAGAAGCAAGGCTATCATCGGACCATACAGAACACCAGTATCCAGGGCAGAAAAAATAGGAGAAAACTATACATACCAAGAATGTCATCCTCCATGTTCATCCCCATCCACTTTTCTATCACTAGCACCAAACAAGGAACCACTATCCTCACCTCCAACACCAGTCTTCTCTACCTTTGATTTCTGTATGTGAAGTACATGATACCCTTTTGAATCAAATTCATCCCTCCGACAATATCTGAGATCCATCTAGATATGATCATATAGCCATGGGGTTTCTCATCTAGCTTCCTGTCAGTCAGTTTCAACTTTTTAGGTATGAACAACTCGCCATGCATGATTTCAGCAAATGGAGTTATGCAAGCATCCAGTGAGAATTCTGAGCTCTAAGGTCAGCAAATGGAGTTATGCAAGTATCCAGTGAGAATTCTGAGCTCTAAGGTATATCAGTGTTTTTGAGAGCTGAAGAGAAGCAGTAGTTTCCTAAGTGGCTACATCTATCTAGAAATCAACTTTCACACTTCATAATCATTTTAATTCAGAAAGTTTAAAAGCAGACTAGCATTTTTTTTTATTTCACGTGCATTCTGCCTGCATGTGTCTGTACACCACATACATACCTGGTGCCCACAAAGGTCAGAAGAGGGTATCAGATGCCCCGGAAGCAGAGTTAGTGATGGTTGTGAACCACCACGTGTGTGCAGAGAATTAAACCTGGGTTCACTGGGGGAGCAACAAGTGCTCTTAAAAGCCCAGTGTTTTACATTTTTAAAAATTACAATTACTATTTGTATGCATGTGCTCAGCATGTGTGTGGAGCAAAAAGAGGAGAACTTGTAGAAGTTGGTTCTTTCCTTTCTCCATGTGGGTCCTTGAGATGAACCCGAGTGGTAGGATTGGCAGCAAGCACCTTAACCCACTGATCCATCTCACTGGCAAGCTGTGATTCGTTTTTAAGGTGACTAAGGTTGCATACGAATGGTAGAAAAACAGGGGCAAAATGTACAAATTAAAAACTGTAGTTCCCCGTGATGACTCTAAGTGTCTGCTTGATACAGTCTACAATCACCTAGAAAGGGGATCTCTGTGAGGGATTCCCTAGATGGGCATGGCCTGTAGGCAAGTCTATGGGCTATTTTCTGATGAAGCTAACTGAGGTGCACTGTGAGGTGCACCATTCCTCACATTCTGAACTGTGTTGAAGAGTAGACAAAGTAACCTGAGTACTAGCATGCTTACATTAATCTATTGTTTTTTCCTTGACCATGGATGTGATGTGACTATCCGCTTGGAGTTTCTGCCTCCCTGACTTCTGATAGCCTTAGCCCTGTGAGCTGGAACTTTAAATCAGATCAACCACTTTGACTTTAATATGGCTTCTGGGCATTTTAAAATCACAGCTAGATGCCTCCTTGGTGGGGAAGTCTTGGAGGTAGGCTGACTCAGAGACTTACAGGAGCTTTTCTATTTTGCACTCTGCCTGGTTCAAGACGTCGCACAGTAGTTTCACGTCGCTTCGGGAGAGGAACGTGAGGCTGAGGTTCAAGTGTTGCAAGTTATAATTCTGACTCAACATCTCAAAGAACAGGTGGTTATCGCAAAGGAAGGACACGTTATTGACCCTGGAAACAAGGAGATCCATCAGTTTCCACCCAGCCCAAGCTCCTATCTTTGACCATCTCCTATTCTAATACTTTAATTTCATGATCCAGCAATATATCTCCTATTCTGTATACTCTAATTTTGTGACTCAGTGATACAGATCACTGGTTCTCTTCTATGTGGAACTCTGAGAAATGTCTGGAGGCAAAGTTGGCCATCTCAAGAGGAAGCTGCTCGCATCTAGAAAGAGGAGCCCATGCATGCTCTCATGACTCTATAATTCACGGGACAACCCCCAGTGAAGGATGGTTGGCAACAGACATTAGTGGTATTAAGCTGGCCTGATTCTACCTTGAATTGTAAGCCTCCATTTATGCAGTTAGCTGAAAGGTGATGGGGCGCTTAGTCTGCTACTTCTGTGATATGACTGAATCAAAGTCAATCTTTAACTTACTCAAGTACTTGAGGGACACAGCTCGGATGCTTCAGATGTTTATACAACACCAAAAAGGCTGACTCATCCAGATTAGTATCTTTCACCTGGAGGACCTGCATGTGCTTACTGCTTATGAGCACAGAGCACACATCTTGCCAACAGATGAGTAGCTTTTCCCTGTAATGGAAGACAAAGAAATACATCCACTGTTGAAAAGTTAATTCAAGGGGATGGAGAGATAGCCTACTGGTTCAGAGCATCTGCTGTTCCCTCAAAAGATCCAACTTCAGTTTCCAGCACTGACCATAACTCCAATTCCAGGGCAATAACAACCCTCCCCTGGCCACAATGGGCACTCTATGCACACGATGTACATGCATGCATGTAGGCAAAACATGCATACACACACAAAAAATGAGTAAATGATAAAACCTGTCAGTGTTTTCAGACTCTACTCATTCAAAAACAGATAAGCCATCCACTCACAGCACAAAAATAGCAAACTGATTCCCAGAACAGAGTAAGAGTAGTCAGCCTGATTCAGGCTTGCAGTCCTGAGCGAGATGTGGGGCAAGGTCTGTGGGGATTCTGGCTGTTATAACTTGAGGGTAGAGGTACAGCTTCTATTTATTGAGTGTTATAACTTGAGGGTAGAGGTACAGCTTCTATTTATTGAGTAAAGGCTGATGGTAAAGTCAAAAGCTAGAGCACTAAATCTCCTGGGTTCAGGCTTAGTTGTGACTACTTGCTCGGCATATAACCTAGCATGACATACTGGACATCTCTGACCACTTTCCTCACCTCTAACAGGATAGTCCAATTTGCCTTCCATCAGTTTTTACTCTCTCTCTCTCTGTAGGTCAAAGGACAATTTGTATGAATCAATTTTCCCACCCTATAGTCTAAGGAACTGAATTTGGGTCAGCAGACTTGAATGTAACCATCTTTACCTGCTGAGCCATCTTGCCAGCTCACCTTCCATGATTTACGAGTGTGAACCAGTTCAGAACATGTTTTTGTATGTACATACTTGTGAGTGAATGCACATGTGCAGGTGTGTGCATGTATGGGCTTTCGTAGCTCTGCCTCCTTAGTGCTGTCACTATGGGTCCATGCTGCTGTGCACAGTTTTAAATGAAATGTGGACCCAACGGGTGGAGAGATAGCTCAGCAGCTAAGAGCACTGACTGCTTTTCCAGAGGACCCTGGTTCAATCCCCAGCACCCACATGGCAGCTCAAAACTGCCTATAACTCCAGGATACAACATCCTCACACAGACATACAGACAACACTGACATACAGGCAACAACACATCAATAAAATAAAAAAAAATAAATTAAAAATGTGAATCTTGGGGATCAAACTAGAGTTTTTATACTTGTGCAGCCACGGAGCCATCGCCATACTTCCTATAACATTTCACTTTTTAAAATAAAGTTTTATTTATTATGTTTACAGTGTTCTGCCTGCACACCAGAAGAGGACACTAGATCTCATTCTTGATGGTTGTGAACCACCATGTGGTTGCCAGGAATTGAACTCAGGACCTCTGGAGGAGCAGCCAGTGCATACCTTCAGCCCCAACATTTCACTTTTAAAAGGCAGTTTGCAGTTAGGATATCAAGAAAATCTTCGGGGGAGGGGACAGAAAAGTCTGAGTGTGACACTTATGTCTTAGAGGGGGCAGAAAACACACTGGACATAGAGCGTAACACTCCATCCTCACAATATGATGGGTTAACAACATGGCTGCTTTGATAATGAAGTCACTGAAACTAAGAAATGTCCCTTGGGGAACAGCGGCTGGTATCTAAAAAAAAGAAAAAAAAAACTTGAGAATAAAAAATGTCAAGTCCCAAGGATGAATTCCAGGGCTCCTAAAGAGTCAATCTAGCATAATCTACTACTGCACAGGAATCAGAAGTTTGAGGCCAGCCTTGGTTATAGAATCAAGAGTAGGCTAGACCATGTCTCACAAATGAGCTGGGGCTGCATTCTTGGGAAAGGACTAGCCTAGTATACACAGGGCTCTGGATTCTAACCTCAAAATGAAAAAAAGAGATCAAAGAGATCACAAATTATACATATGTATCTCTGTTGTTTGACTTTTTTGGGGGGGCACCTCACTCTTTATACCAGACTGACTTGGAACTCACTATGTATGCAAGTCCAGACTAGTTTAAAATGCTCAGAGATCCTCTTGCCTCAGTTTTCGAGTGCTGGGTTATAAGTATGAGACCCCATCTGTTGCTCAGCTTGATTCATAAATTTTATTCTTTAGATAGACTGTCTTATGTGTTCTAGGCTTGCTTTAAACTTGCTATTTAACCAAGCATGACTCTGGGTTTCTGATTGGCCTCCACTAACAAAGTGGCTTGGATTACAGGCATGTAACACTATACTCATTTTTATATGATGTTGAGGAACAAATCCAGGATGTGTGCATTATTATAGGTAATATTATGCCAACAGAACCATTTCTTTGGCCTCTGTATATATAAACTGATATATCACTGTTACTCCATAAATATGCAAACTAATAATTAACAAAAAAACCAGACATGGTGGCTCATGCTTTTAATCCCGGGACTCTGGAGACAGGCAAATGGATATCTGAGTTTCAGGCTTGCCATAGCTACTTGTCTCAAAAAAAAAATCAACAAAAAATATTAATAAGATCAAATAGCATATTTTTAAGAGAGCCAACTCAGGGCTCAAAATAGAGCCTGTTGGAATGGAGAGAATTGAGTGGTTATTTTAAGAGTGTTTATGTTTCTTCAGAAAGTAAAAATTTCGATTTCAGAACCCACATGGGGCAGTTCCCAAGCCATCTGTAATTACTGTTCCAGGGGACATGATAGTCTCTTCTGGTCAGTGAGCTCATCTCCACATATGTGCATGTAGTGACATGTACATAAAATAAAAAATAAATCTTAAAATGGAAGCTGTTGACAAAAAGTGAATTTTTGTGTTGTTTCCTTTAAAAGCTCTATTTTTAAAAATTTATTTATAAAAAATGTTTACTTGAAATAAAATTATATCACTTTCCCTCTCCCATCCATCATGTCCCCACTCATAAACTGATAACCTTTTTATAATATATGTGTATGCACAAGCATACACACACACATATATACACATATATAAACACACACAACCTGCTGAGTCTGTTTTTGTTGTTTGTGTGTATGTGGTTTCTGGGATGGACACTCAGCAATGGACAAGCAATTAGGGTGAATTCTGAATGAGGACTCTATATAAATCAACAATATACAGGGCAGAGTCTGAGACTGAAAAGACGAGTGGACTCACATGCAGTTGCGCTCCTGTTCTTCCTGCAGGATATCTTGGGTTGAGAAGGACAGTTTCTTCAGTGTCGAACAGTACTTTAAGCAGTAGGCGGCAACAATCAGATCAGAATAGTCCTTAGCCACAAACTTAATCTGTTGCATCAAGTTCATCGCTTGCATGACGAAGGCTTCATCCTCCATCTCAAACAGACAGTAAAACAGCTTCATGCCATCTACTTCTTCTTGAAGCTCTTCAGTGATACTTATAGTTTCCAGGCATTGATATAACATTTGCTTTACCTCTTCTGACAACTGGTAGCCAAAGAAAGCCTCTAGCTTTTCTTGTTCCAATTTGTGTAAAAGGCCAAAGATGAAACAGCCCCAAAAAATCCACTGCACTTTCACTTTCTTTAGAAACGTATACATGAGTACGTCTATACCCTGAACATCCTTACTAGGATGGTCCAGGGGGCTCTTCAATAGATAAAAAATAGCAGCACAGAACTCCTGAATGGATGGATGGAAGAACGTGTAAAAATGGTTGGCTTCCCTATTCTTCACAAGTATCTTCATGTTCAGTAGCGTGGGGATGTCAGAGT
>PVIH01018353.1:0-38784 GCA_004025045.1 Sigmodon hispidus | reverse complement strand
ATTTTTTCCTCTGCAACTCCCCATCCCCTCCCTGGGCAGGGAGCAGACAGTCCTATGGTCCCCCTGACCCAATAATGCTTAGATCAGTCTCCAATTCTGGCCAAATCCAGTTCTTTCCCCCCTCCCTCAAGAGTGAGTCAGGTGTTCCTCTAGGTGGAGTGGGATCCAAAGGGTCAGTCCAGGGTGTTTCTGATCCCAAATTCTACCCATCAAAGTTAGATTGATTATCATACATAAATTTATAAGACTTTACCTCTATACAAAAAATTGAAGACAACTAAGGGATGAATGGCAGAAATAGTATTCCACAGGGAAGAGCACACTAACTGTTTATCCAATGCCAAATAATCAGCCTGAATTATTAAGCTATGTACAAGTAGCATAGAGAATGAGTAGATTAAATTTAGGAATATACATGTATGTATACTTATGTATATAACTAAAATCAGTAACAAAAATGTCATGCATGTGAAAGAGTGATGGGAATGTTTGGCTAGAAGAAATGACAAGGGCAATTATTATATAACTTTATTATCATCTGAAAGAACAAAAGAAATTATATACAAAAAAGAATGACAAAATACTGTCAAAGAGCTGGTAAGAATATTAATCTAATATACATAGAAAAGATATTATTCATACATTCATGATTAATCTCAATATGGAGGAGTTTCTTCAAAAGTAAATTTAGAACTATGATATTAACACTTAAAGCATTCATGGATTATTATTAAAGAAATTAAATCAGCACATTGTACAGAATCACTCACACAAATAATTACTGCAACAGTTTAAGAAATCAAATCAGAGTTTCAGACTAAATATCCACATATGAATGACAGGCTATAGAAAATGCTGCATATAATGTAGCTGTAAAGAAGAATAAAACCTTTCATGTAAAAGATTTCTTTGAGTTAATCTTGTACCCTGATACATTACTGAAAGTGTTTATCAGCTGTACAAGTTCCCTGGTAGAATTTTGTGAGTCACTTATGTATACAGTCATCTGCCAGGAGTGGATGCTGAACTAAGCCACATTGGGACTTTGGGACCTCCTGCCCTTGCTGGGGCAGAGATAAAGTAATGTGGAGAAGAGAGAGTGACTGGAAGGGGCAGGATGTGGAAGGGAGTTTGAACAAGGATATACACAAATAAAAAAAAATCACTCAATTCATAATAAATAAAAAAAGAAAACCTGTCATTTTCAAGAAAATTCATGGAGCCAAAGATAAAAATTTTATCTCATATAAAAAATGTTAATGTCTAACTATATAAGAATTACAATGACACTATTAAATAATGGGAAGTTATTCACTAGGAGTAAAATAAAATGTAAATGTGGATAATAGGGTATAAATATGATAACAATATACACATGTATGAAAATGTCATGAAAGTCACAATTATAAACAATTTAAATTTAAATTATTATAAAGATGTCCATTCTAAGTTACAATCTCTGTGGAACAAAAGTTATATAATAAGACTGTTTGAGAAGATCAGAAAGGAATCAGAAGGATAAGACAGAACAATGATAGAGATTCATATTTTAGGACAGTCAAAGATTTAGTTGGAGTGCTAGAGATCTAGCTCCATGATAGTGAGTTTTCTACCCAGAACTCAATCTCTAGTACATCATAAATATGAACAAATAAATAAATAAATAAATAAATAAATAAATAAATAAATAAATTTGAAGGATTGACATTTGTCAATAGGAATAATCAATAGTTTATAGAGTATGGAGACACTGTAGAGGTTTGTATTTCACACTGATATTTTATTTCTAGACACTGCTTTTTGTTTTGACAGATATAATTAAAAAATAATCTTGAGTTGATAAAAAAGAGACACACCCACCTAGATCATATTCAGACTTAATTCAAATTGCTCCTTCAGTCCATTTTCAATATGTTGCCGATGATAATTTCTAGAATTAATGAGATTTACAGGTTAAGGACAGCTTCCCTGAAGATTTCCTTTCTTCTCAGACCCTACTTATAGCTTGGTATTTGCTCAGGCTGTTTTCATTTCACATAAATAACTATGTTTCAGTTTTTTGTTTTTTAATCTCCTTCTCGGGTTCATTAGCTCATGCAACCAACCCATGCTACTCAGGGAACTTGCATTATGTTAAGGTCTACTACTGGAATACAGACAAGAAATGATTTCAAAGAAGAGAGTTGAGCAGAAGTGTTCAGTGATCTCATTCACAGAGCTTCCTATCTTTCTCCACCATGGACTAAGGGAGGCTGAGTTTCATTACTCTCCTTACAAACCAATCAGTTTTCTATCATAAAGGCTTATCTTGTCTCTCATGTGCAAAGTTCTTGGGTGTTCAAAATATTGCTATGACAGGGTGGAGTCACTTGACTCAGATTTGAACTGTCTCCAATTTGTTCTCATCTTCAAAAGGTTGGAAGGATGTAATCTGACTCAAGGATTTAGCACCTAATTATATTCTCAGTTCCTCTGGCCAGAACCTGCACTGAAATTGTCATCTCATCATACTGTCATGAGAAAGCTTGCCAAAACACACTGAGAATTTGTCCCAAGCTCCAAGTGTGAATAACTGAATCTCTCATGTCATTTGTGCAAATTCTAAAACTTCTATTGTTACTGGGGTATTCCTAGACAAGACAGTAATGCTCATGGATAAGTGCCAAAGGGATAAACCACTCTGGAAATAATTTCAGGGAATAGCATCTGCTTTATTGCACATGAGCAAACATTTATACAGAAGAAGTCTACCTATTGTGATTGGTTGGCATATTACCTCAGATTGAAGGGTGAAAACTCAACCCACCAGAGTTTTGAAGAAGCATCTGAAAAGATACTTGGAGAGTGCAGACTCATCTATAGGCCATCTATTGCCTACTCATGCTCCCTCAGAATTCAGTGTTCTAAGTTCTGCAGATACTCAGGATCATGGTCTATTTTCCTTCTTGTCTTAATTAGAAGTGGTATGCCAAGAAGACTGGCCACCAGGTCACGCTTGTATTTTCTGCTACATAAATTCTCTCTCACCTAAGTTAAATAAAAAGGCAAACTTTTTATTTACTATCAGAAAACATATTTAAAATAACTATGTAGACATCTTTATGGGAAAGAAAAAACGACAGCCTACAGAATGGGAAAAGATTTTCCCCAACCCTGCAAGTGTTAGAGGACTGATCTCTAAGATATATAAAGAACTCAAGAATCTAGAGCCCCAAACTTTGAACAACCCAATCAAAAAAATGGGGTTCAGATCTAAAAAGGGAATTCTCAGTAGAAGAATTATGAATGGTTGAAAGGCACCTGAAAAAGTCCTCATCATCTTTAGCTATCAGAGAAATGCAAATCAGAACAACTTTGAGAAACCACTTGACACCTGTTAGATTGGCTAAGATAAAAGACACAGAAGACAGACTATGCTGGAGAGGATACGGAGCAAAGGGAACACTTCTCCATTGTTGGTGAGAGTGTAAGCTTGCTTGTTCAGACACTTTGGAATGTAGTATGGCGATTTCTCAGAAAATTGAGAATCGATCTCCCCAAGAACCCAGCAATACCACTTCTGGGTGTATACCCTAACGATGCACAGTCATACTCCAAAGGCATTAGCTCAACTATCTTCATAGCAGCGTTATTTGTAATAGCAAGAACCTGGAAACAACCTAGATGTCCCTCAACTGAAGAATGGATTAACAAATTGTGGTACATCTACACAATGGAGTACTACTCAGCAGTGAGAAAAAATGATATCCTAAAATTTTCAGGCAAATGGATAGATTTGGTGAATATTCTCCTGAGCGAGGTATCACAAACCCAGAAAGATAAACAGGGGATGTACTCACTCATTAGTGGACTCTAAACAAACAAACAAACAAGAAAAAAGTAAAGCATTCCCAAGCTGCAAGCCACAACCACTGAACAGATTGGGATCAGAAACACCTTGGACTGACTCCTTGGATCCCACTCCCCCTAGAGGAACACATGACTCATTCTTGAGGTTGCAGGGAGAAAACTGGATCTGCCAGGAGTGGAGGCTGAACTTAGCAATATTGGGACATTGGGACCTTGGGACTGCCTGCCACCTGCCCAGGGAGGAAATGGGGAGTTGTGGAGAAGAAAGAATGACCTGATGTGGTGGGAGAGGGAAGGGACCTTGTATAAGGATATACAAGGATAGAAAGTGTGACTTCTTTGTTCATAATAATAAAATAAAAAAGAAAATTAAAGAGGTATGAATAGGCAGAATATTTTGGTGAAATATCAACAGAACATATCATGAAAAGACTAGAGGAGACAGGATGTAAAATACCAGAAAATATAATAATTTAAACTTATTTTAGGATTTAAATGTGAGATATGTATGTGGGAATAGTGAAAAAAACTGACAATCTATTCCCTAATTGAATTTTTATGAATAGAACAAATTTAATGATCATGGCATTAAGGAGAAATGCAGTATAGGTGCAGTACTTCCTAATGAATTAAATAAAAGTCTTGGATGCCCTTCCAACCTTTTCCAAGTTTGATGCATAGTGCAGAAAATGTTCAAATAAAATAATTGTTGGACTATAAAAAAATATCCTCACATTCCAAGTATACACTGATTTCTCATATCCATTTTTAGCTTATATTTCATGTATAGTTGTATATGATTATTTGTGACTACCCTCTTAAACGTAAATAAATATCATAATTAATTCAAACAAACAATTTTTAATAAGGTAATTATTTATAATCATGTTCAAAATATTATATGGCCATGCATTTCCTCAATAGTAGGAACTTACCCTGGAAATTGTGTAGTTAAGGAGTTGTATCACTATCAGATATCATAGTGAGCAAACAAATATCTATGTTTACAATATTCCTAGGTCATATATTTAAAGGAGTATAGCATATTATACATCTTTCAGTTTTCAAATGAAAACTGTGATGTATAACTGCATTATTTGTCTCAGACAAAATTATATTGTTGCACCTGCCTATGGTAATGTACTTATATCTGGTCTACAGTATCAATAAACAATAAATAATGATGCCTTCATTTAAACACATACTTTTCCAGTTTAGAATATCTTCTCTTTACTCAGTCATTCACACTACATATTGCTATGCTGAAAACCTTACTTCATATGCAGTTTTACATTCATAACCCAATAAAATATTTTGAATATTTTAAATCATTTTAGCTGTGTCTGAATAGGGAAAAGGAGTGTTTAGATGAACTAGATCTTTGAGAATCCCTTACTTTCACTTTTCCATAGGTTTACATGTATCCTTATTATGTGTGTTCAGAACTATTCTGAACCTGAAAAGACATGTCAGTAACAACATTTTTTTTTTGCTTTCCAATTTATGATCCAGTTGTCAAACTCTGTTGGTTGCTGCATTACCTTCAGTTCAGTAACTTTCATAAGACTCCCACCCTCAATGAGGCAAACTGCTTGGACTGTCTTAAAGTCATCCAGTTGAATATACATTCAGCTCTGATTTATAAGACAGGAAGGTTGTTATTTTCATGCTAACATATATAAATAGTAGGAAGACTGTAAATAAACCAGCCTAGAGTTTTGTACATAATTTAGTTAAAAGATTTTCTTAATTTTGAGTATCAGACTTATTTAATGTTTATTTCCCATGACTTTTATACTCAAAATTTATTTGAAAAAATACAGATAATAGTCATAAACACTAAAGAAAAAAGTGATTCACACTTTTTTGTTCATGTCATCCTGCTTCTGAATTGAAATGTTGAGTATACCATTTCAGAAGACCAAGAATTAGCATCTCTCATTTCTGTCCTAATGTGGTCCCCCTCTGCTTTTTTGTTTCCCATTTCAAACAAACAATGAAATGGAGTAGGAGTAATAAAAACATTACCAAATGACTAACTTGCTTTCATTATAATAAATACAATAGTAAAGTTCTTAATTTTATTTGAATAATTTCATTTTTTTGTTCTGACTAAACTGTGGATTTAATTATCATGGGCTTATTTTGAGATGCTCCATGTTAACTAAAGTGTCTTTGAAAACAAATCACATCAGCAATCACTGAACAAATCTTTCAAGCCATATTTCTAGGTATATCTCAGCTCTGATTCTTATGACCCTTTGAAGTGTTTTTCCAAAGAGTTAATAGAGAACAGATGTTTCTGGAGACAACAGCTGCTACAATTAAACAAATGGGAAAAATTGGCAAATGACGACCCAGATACTCTTTAAATAGACCATTCAATGCTTTGAAAATCAGCTAGGAGTTCTAAAAAGGTCAAAGAGATACATAGCCAAGTCTGTTACCCATACAAATTCATTAAAAGCTACTTGGAGAAAACAACTTTCACTCAGACAAAAATTGTCAAGTGTTCATTCAAAATAGTGTATCAATTCTAATTATGGTAAGCAAACCTTTCTGTTTTGCAGAAATAAAGTTCAGTCTGTAGGACTTTCAAATTTGCATCCCATGTTTCTTAGCCAGCAGTAGTATTTTGCTGATTGCTTATTAGGTCCCAAATCTAATGATGAAAATTAAAAATATATATATATTTTTTCTCTTCCATTTTTCTCCCTGTAACTTTACTTTGTGTTGGTAGTAAAGATGTAACATAATGGCTGTTCTGAAAACAAATGTAGAAATTCAATTCCTTAACAAGAGAATGGAATGTTATGAAAAGGTGATAATTGGTTTGGTTTCAGAGAATGGGAATAAAATGTTGAGAACAAGAACAATTATCCAGAAAGTAAAATTGAACATTACCTAGACTTATGTTAGCACATGAACATATAAAGAAAGATTAAAGGAAAATGCAGATCTCAAATTCCATCATGTATCTGAGTTATGCCCAAGAATTCTTATTAATATAAGTTCATGTAGCACCATTCTGGATAATAAGATACAGAAATTCTAAGGAGGAATCTGTTGATGCTCTTGTACATTGTAATATTTTTCACTCCTGTTGATACAATACAAAGTTGATTGGTCAAGTAGCTAGACAGGAAATAGAGATGGGGCAGGAAAACTAGGATTATTTTTGGAGTGGAAGAGTAGAGACAGGACATCAAGACACATGAGAATGTTGCTCTCATTAAAGGTACCCAGCCATGTGGTTAAACATAAAAAAATTAAATCAGCCTAGTAGTAAGCCTGAGCCATAGACCAAAGTGCTTGTAATTAATGTAACTCTCTGTATGTTTATTGGGGCTGTGGTTTTCCAGTAGGAAGTAGGCCAGACTAGGCTAGAAACTTCATACTAAAGGTGCCTGGTATCTTCAGTTTACTAAACACTTCTTGGAATTCTGAAACCAGTGAATAGAATGATGTGTGTATCTTCAGACTTTTTTTTATTGACTCTTTCAGACAGGATTTCTTTGTGTAGCAGCTCCAGATATCCTGGAACTAGCTTTGTAGATTAGTCTGCCCTCAGATTCACTGAAATTTGCCTGCCTCTGCCTCCTGGGTACTGGGACTAAAGGTGTGCACTGCCACACCTTGCCCTTGAGACTCATTTTCAAACAAGTGTTTTCTGAAGTGTTGTCTGTGGACTAGTATCACCATATCTCTGCTTGGCACCATGTTCTAAATACCAGCTGGTGTATCAACACCATATGGGGATATAACTCTTAAGGTGGAATTAACTTCTTGTGTGTTAGTAAATCCACAAGAGGATTTTTGAACCATAGTGAAAAGTTTAAAAGACAAAAACAAATATAAAAAAACATTGCTTAGAAGTATGAAGATTCCAGAGGACCATTTATTCTAAGTAATCTCACCTATTATCTTGAAGTAGACTATATGTAAAACTTCCACACAGTAACTGTTAACAAAACTCATACTTTATCATTTAGATTTTATTTCTTATTCAGAAGCATAAATAAAATTACCAGGAGATTAAAACATAGAACATATTATATAATATTACTACATATTATGTATTATTTATTATGGTTGGCTTCATTCTATAAGTCTCATTTTAGTTTCTATACATGTCATAAAATATAAATTTAAAATAGGATTTAGTTTAATTAAACATTTGCAGAATTATAATTCTTTATGTTAAGAACTTGATTTTTTTCCTTCTTTATTTATTTTCTATTTATCAAGAAAAACAGTAAAATTAATTTAAAATGCAGATAAGTTAACAATAACTATGAAGAAGATAAAAATCATAAGTATGACTTATCAAGGGTGACAATGCAAATAAGATTACTACACATATATTTACTTTGCATTCAGCTTTCCCTCTGAATTTTTTCTTTTTCATCCTTGTATATCTATATTCAAGGCCCCTTCGCCCCTCCCGCCACATCAGGTCATTTTTTCTTCTCCACAACTCCCCATCCCCTCCCTGGGCATGGAGCAGACAGTCCTATGGTCCCACTGACCCAATAATGTTTAGATCAGTCTCCACTCCTGGCAAATCCAGTTTTGTCCCCCCTCCCTTAAGAGTGAGTCAGGTGTTCCTATAGTTGGAGTGGGGTCCGAAGGGTCAGTCCAGGGTGTTTCTGATCCCAAGCTGTTCATTGGTTGTGATTTGCAGCTTGGGCATGCTTGGCTTTTCTCTTGTTTGTTTGTTTAGAGACCACTGATGAGTGAGTGCATGCCGTGCTTATCTTTCCGAGTTTGTGATACCTCGCTCAAGAGGATATTCTCCAAATCCATCCATTTGCCTGTGAATTTTAGGATATCATTTTTTCTTACTGCTGAGTAGTATTCCATTGTGTAGATGTACCACAGTTTGTTAATCCATTCTTCAGTTGAGGGACATCTAGGTTGTTTCCAGGTTCTTGCTATTGATTTTTATACTTTGTTTTAGCCAACTGACAAACTTTTTTCTTATAGAGTCCACTGTAATTAGTCCTTATGTGAAGTTATAAGAACTGATTAACAATTAGGGCTCATTTAAAGTCACTGGTTAATATTTTAAAACTATGTTTATATTTATTTTATATATATGAATGATGTGGGAATGTCTTTCTGTTTGCTATGAATATTATTCTTTAAATAAAGGGACTATTTTGGCCTATATCAGGCACCGAAGGTAGGCAAGGAAATAGAAGTATAGAGCATAGGTAGGAGGAGAAAGGCAGAGTTGTGAGAGATTAATCTGGCCACAAAAAGAATAGGCATGTAAGGTAACACAGGTAAGCCACAGACCATGTGGCAAGACAGATTAATGAAAGAGCTAGCTAGCAAAATGCCTAAGCCATAGGCCACACAGGATGAAGTTTTAAAAAAAGAAAGTCACCAAGTCTTTTCCTCACAACATCACCAGTATTTTTGATAATCTATTTTCTTGATAATACCTAATAGTATATAATTGAATCTCAAAATGGCTTTTATTTGCATTTTATGGTTATTAAGTATATTGAAGATTTTAATATATGTACTTACAGTGTCTGAAGAGATTTTTCTGCATTTAAGAGCACTGGCTGACCTTCCAGATGACCTAAGCTCAATTCTCAAGAGCCATATGGCAGCTCACAACTGTCTGAAACTTTATCCTCAGGAGATCCAATACTCTTTTCTGTTCTCTAATAGTCATTATATATATGATGCTCAGACAAAACACCTACACATATAAACTTAAGTATATAATATGTATAATATTTTTTGCTTCTACTTTTTTATTATGAATAAACTCATTTTTTAATCCATGTATACCCTTGTTCAAACTCCTGTCCCCTCTCCTGCCCCTCCCAGTCACTCGCTCTTTTCCACATCACTTTATCTCCTCCCCAGCAAGGGCAGGAGGTCCCAAGGTCCCAGTCAGGCTTAGTTCAGCATCCACTGCAGGCAGATCATAGTTTATGTGTTAGAATTCTATAGTAGTGTATCTACTTTGAAAATTAGAATAGAGACTCTTAAAAAATACCAATATAACTGCTACAACATCTAGCTTTAGGAGCCCTAGGAATATTCCCAAAGAATTTATGCTACAGAGATACTCACACATCCACATTTGTTGCTGCAATGTCAGCAATAGCGTGGAAATAGGACCTAGAAATCTGAATATATCAACAGAGAATTGGAAAATGGAAATGCATCATATACGCCCAAATTTTTATTCAGCTTTAGAGAAAATGGAAGTAGGTTATGTCTGCAAGAACTGGTAGCAAAGGTGTGTGAGTAGACCACTCTAGCAAATATGATCTAAAACAGCAGAGATCAATTAAGTGTTTTCTGCTTTATGGTTCATTGGTGCACATTCAAGGTAGTCGGACTATAGGTAAAGGGACTGTAACCATTGCAATTAGTTAACTTTGACCTTCTAGAATAAATGAATTATTTTTCAGTCTGTAATTGCTTTATGATACTGGATAGCTGGTGGCGTTTATTTGTGAAATGAGATGTAGGTAGAGGCATCCTCCTTCTGTACTTTTACCTAAAAATATAGATAAATGTTACCTATAAAATTATGTTACCTGGAGAAAGACACAGACTGAAAGTCATTGTTTTACCCAATAAAAGGTCACTTAGAGCAGGTCACAACTTGATCTCCCCAAATCCAAGCATAAAATAATGATACATACACAGTAGTTAAAATAATTTCAAAGTTATCAGTATATGGTCTCTGATCATGCACTGAAATTTCAAACTTATATCAAGGTGTCTAATAGTATAACATTCAAGAAGCTGAATTTCTAACTATTTTTATTTTAGCATTATTGATTTTAAAATATACAGAACTGTCATTCTTTCTCATAGACTTGCAAAATTATAATAATAAAAATAATTTTTCAAATTAAGAATGAAATTATGGGTTTATGGATGATAATATTTAAAGAAATAAGTACTTACTAACACAAAATTTATTTTGAACTTCAATGATCACTTTGATAACTAATAATATTTGTGTAAAGTTTCTTCTCAAGAATGTCTGCATCTACATTCATACTACAAGAACATTTTCAAAATTTTTGTTCATAGGAGCATTATTTGTAATTCCCAGAACCTGAAACAATTTAGATGCCCCTCAACCTAAGAATAGATAAAAATATGTGTTACATTTAGACAATGGAATGCTACACAGCAGGAAAAAAAGAGACATCTTGAAATTTACAGGCAAATGAATGAAACTAGAAGAATCCATTTTAAATGAGGTAACCCTGACCCAGCAAG
The DNA here is from genome assembly GCA_004025045.1 of Sigmodon hispidus. Taxonomy (NCBI): domain Eukaryota; kingdom Metazoa; phylum Chordata; class Mammalia; order Rodentia; family Cricetidae; genus Sigmodon; species Sigmodon hispidus. The sequence goes on along the minus strand of PVIH01018353.1, from coordinate 27,669 downwards.
ACAAACACTGTATGTCCTTACTCATATGTGGATATTTGATTTAAGCAAAGGGTAACTAACCAGGCTACAAGCCCCAATCCCAGAGAAGCTAGGTGGAAAGGAGAACCCTTAGAGAGACCTCTAAGATTCCTCCTCAGAAGGAGAAATAGATAATATCTTCTGGGAAAACTGAGAACATGGCATAGAAGGGTTAATGAGAAGCAGAAAGAGAATACTAGGAAATGGGATGGTTGAGTTGGAGGAGGGACACAGAGTGAGAGCAAAGAAATAGATATCTGATGTGGGATGTCTTTCTATAACTGTGAATTACCATTGGGCAATAAAGGAAATGTTTTGACCTATGGAAAAGGAACTAAGAGTCAGGTGAAAATTCCAAGCATAGGTAAAGGAGAAGAAGGGTGGATTCAGAGAAAGATTCTGTAAATTACTACTTAAGGAAGCAAGATGTAAAGAATCACAGGTAAGTCACAAGCCACACAACAATATATAGATTAATAAAATGGGTTAATTTATAAGAGAAAGCTGATAATGAACCTAAGTCATAAGGCAAACAGTTTGTAATTAACATTAGCATTTGTGTGATTATTTGGGGCTAAGTGACTATGAGACTGCAGTTCTAGACCTCTGGCCAGACAGGCCAAAACATCTTCTTGCAAATGGCAGCTAAAGTGTCCAGATATATTGATAGAGGGAGACATTATGGGTTTAGAGAGAAACCTGCTGCTAGGAAAACTCCCAGGAATCCATAAAGATGACCCAAGCTAAGACTCTTAGCAATAGTAAAGGAGTTACCTGAACTGGCCTTCCTTTGTAATTAAATTGATAACCACCCTCATTGTCATCAGAGAACCTTCATCCACAGCAATTGATAGAAACAAATACAGATATCTATAACGAATTTAAAAGAGGGAGGAGATATTATATGATGAGGAAACTCACAATGACAGCAGGCCCCAAGCTACTGGGAGCACACTGACTGTAGTCTCACAGCTGGGGAACCTGCATGAAACTAAACTAGATCCTCTGAGTGTGGATTGCATTTGTGTGGCTTGGACAATTTCTATGTCACTTAAGTGTGGCTAATATTCCTAGTGAAACCCTAATGGAATTGGCCTATTATTTATTCTGTATAATATTTTGAGTTTATAATTTTTCCAAACTCCAGGAGACATTGAAGCATTGTTTTAGTGCTTTCTTTACTCATTTCCTTTTATGTCTCACTAATTGTTTTGCAAGCCTGTCTTGATGTGATGCTTTACCCTCTCAGTACAGCCATGAGCAACTCTTCTGACTTGTTAATCTTTATAGCAAAAGCAAAATATATTCAACTATGACCTATCCAGTGCTTTTAAATTTTATGGCCTAGACATCTCTTAATTGTTCTTTTGACATTCACTATGTGGAAGGAACCTAGTGTACCACTCAAAACTCTTATCTCATGTCATTTTAGATTTCCTAAAAATTGAAATTTACAACAAAAAATAATGTGCAGATATTGGTTAGAGATAGTTTTCTTGTGCAACTACTCTGAGGTAAAAAGAAACAATAGAATTTAGTCAAGGAGAAATTGGGAGGAAGTTAATGTCCTATCATAATTTTTAGTCAACCCACAGAGAGCTAGGTCAATCGACATGGCCCCTTGTTTTGCCAAGAGGGAAAACAAAATAAATACTTCTGTCCATCAGCCACAAACTATAGGTTTTAAAAAGAAGAGCTCCAGCCTTGGGAAAATTTACCACATATATTCCAGAAAGCCACACAAGAAGACAGAGACTGGGTGTTTTATTATCAGTGTGCCTAGCAGCTAAGAACTGTTTTCCTCTTTTTTTTTCTTTCTGAAAGGGTACTGGGGTAAAAACATGGCAGCCTCAAATTTTATTCCTCTATTATATTATTCACCCAAAGACTTATTCTTGGTATTAATCTCAGATGCAGCAATCAAAAGACAAATTTTTGTCTTTTGTACTCTGCATGTACAAAGATGAAAAGAGTATAGAGGGTTAGAGAGATGTACAGTAGTTGAGAGCCTTTGTTGCTCTTTAGTATTCCCTGAGTTTGGTTACCAGCACCCTAATTAGACAGTTCATAATCCTCTATAACTATAACCCTGTGAGTTCTAATGTCCCCTTCTGGCTTATCCAGGACCCCCATACATATGTCACACACACACACAATTTTAAATCTCACAAATACAGTATAAAATGTATGTGTTGACTTGCCATAAACCCAATGTAGAGGAAAAAATGGTCTATATGATCCATATGACTTTCTTTTATAACACAGTACTTATATAACATTATTTGATTCTTTTGACCAACATTAATGACATAACTTGTTTGCTTTAATTTTATAAAAAGATTTAAGATGTATAAAACTACAGGTTAGTATATCTTCTATATTTTAATTTTAAATTTTATCTTCATTTTTTTCCAAGTTATATTCATTTTATTTCAAACAACACTTTATATCCCATTGCTAAAAAACGTTGTGCTCTGTGTACATAAACTATAACTTTTATTTGTTCCTCTCTTGATGAACACCTACTAAAATGCCTCCCTTCAGTGTAAGTGTCTCGGTGATGTGGCAGCTAACTAATGTAGTAAAGAAGCAGCTTACAGAATGAATGAAAATCTTGGCTAGCTGTATATTTGACAGAGAATATGAAGTAAAGTATGTGGTGAAGTTTTTAAGTCATGAAGACAGCTTTCTTTGACATGATTGGGTTTGGTAAAATGATTAGAAGCTGGAGATCCTTTATTCTTCTTGTGTCTCTGCTTGTCTGCTATGTAAATGTCTGCTCCCATTTCTTTTCTGTCCCTTCTGTGATATGTAGAACTAAGACTATGTCACCAAGAAGGAAAAAGCATTCCTCAGACTCTATATTCTTTTAAGTACAACTACACAAATTCCTGAGATACAAGCCTGCTACTTTTGTTCTATTATACATTATGTAATTTCAGTTATTTTATCACCTCAGCACAGACTGATGTCACTACTGTTGGATAAATACTATTAATATATTGTCATATTGTATTTTTTATACATGATTTGTATATAATATGTATATAATAAGGCAGGGTACTTCAATGGACAGTAATGCACATAGAGAAAATTCAATATTCCTAGTTCAGAAATTAAGAAGTTTAAGATGGCAACACACAGAATTGCTTCTATTGCAAGACCTTTCTAAGCAACTCCACAGGGTTCACATTGACCTTGATTTGTTTAATGGTTGAGTACATAGATTGTATCTACTAATGTTATTGAAGAAGCCAATGATTTTGTAAAACCATTTGGGGGGTGCAAATAAGCAGCTAAGAATCTTGTTTTTGGTAGAAGAACCATGTAGAAAGTACAGAATCACTTTGAACTCTAGCTTCTGGAGATCTGACATCTTCTCTGGGAGCATCCTCACAAACCAGGCATAATCTCACATAGACATGCTGAAACATAAATAAAAATAAAAGTTCAATTGCTAAGAAAAAAACTGGGAATAATTTAAGTTTGGAAAGTATGACATGAGGTTTTTTCCTTTGCATATCCAGAATATAATAAGGAGTGATATTAATATATCAAATAGATGAACTGATTACAGCAAAGAAAATAAACTTGTAGTAGAATATCCCATGGCAAAACACTGATTAGAAATAAAAATAAAATACTGTTTAAATGGAATAGTACAATAATAGGTTAAGATAGTCAAATGTTTATTTTACTTCACTAAAATTATTTTGAAAAACTATGCAGGATGGGAATGTTATAGCAAACTAGCCATTGAAATTACTAACACTTTTTTCAAATATATCTTTTGCTGTTTAAGAGTTGCTACATGAACTTGCTACATTAGTGAAGAAGTCCTGATATATTTGAAGCTGCTCTTGCAAATTGGAAAAATAGGCTGATTGAAGATTACTGGTAATTCAGTTTTGGTCTGCCCTGAAGAGATCTCAAGGTTTTCTGATTACTTAAAAAGTACGTGACAGCAAACTTAGGAGACATAAACTCGAGATATACAGTCAACTTCTGATTATATTCAATAATAGACAAAATTAAATATATAAGTCATTCAGAGGAAGAGATAATAGAGATAATGGAAACAAGATTTTGCACAAGTTTTCTATCCAGATTTATTTGTTCAGGTGCAATTATTAAAAATATAATGTTTACTATAAAAATATTACTATTGCTAGTATTGTAGTAAAGATATTATTATAAGTCCTACTTTTATAATTAGTTAATTTTGATAACTTTATAATATACATAGGAGAGTAATAATATCAGATAAAAATCAATATATATGTTTATATTATCATATATGACACATTATAATGAAATCAATTATTTTGTTTATTATCTATTTATTAGTTTGTATAATTAAGATAATAATGTTATTATGTATATTTTCTATGATAATTATCAGTGTATTAACTGTTGTGTACATAGACCTCCATAAAAATTAATTCAAAGCATAAAAAAATAGTGAATTCATGAATTAATCAAAAACTTTGAGGAATTTGTACCCTAATTGAGAAAGCAAACAACACTATACTCCAGAGAACCACAAGCAACAACATATAGTTTTATGCCAGAATGTAGACTAGTGTAAAATATGTCTTGTCACACAACATATCATTCAAGTGAATCAGATGGTCCAGGTAAGATTCCTGGAAGATGGGATATAGATGATAATTTGACTTATGCTGGTAAAGTGTGTCAACATAGAAAGCAACACTGAAGCACATTTTAGGTAGAAAAAGTTAGATAACCAAAGAAAGGAAGAAATGTAACACTTATGCAAAAGACAGAGGACTGAAAAAATGTGCTCACAATTTTTTTTGTAGTAATTTATATAATCTTATAAAATTTAATAGTTTTATTATCACAAAGGTATGGAACTAAATATGTTACTCAGTTAAGAACATTTGACATTTTTTCTTTTGTACATTTCAACCCAAAATTTCTTTCCTTTCTTCTGTTTAATCGGTTTCTACCTCACTATATTAATGAACAAAGGAGGGACAGAAATGGTAATTTTTTTAAGTGAAAATGATTCTCTTCTTTAAATGCAATGCTTATTTTTTAGTTTAAATGTGTCTCATGTTCTCTTCTTTAAAAAAACTGAAGATAAAATAGAACATAAGTTGCACTTCTAGTTCAAAGTCATACATACATATGCAAGTATATACCTTTATCTTAGTTAACCTGTGGAACTTTAAACAAGTAGAGATTTTAGTTTCTTGATTTTTTTTCTAATACAGATGAATCTGTTATGAACAACTCTCTCGTTTTTTTTCATTTTCTCATAAATTTTCTCTCATACACACAATGCATCCCAATCATAGTTTCCCCTTACTCCAGTCCTCCTCACCTATCCCTACCTCCTTTTCCCCAGATCCACTCCTTGTCTGATTCCATTCAGAAAAGAGTAGACCTTCCTCCAAAAGACAACAACCAAGCAAGTCAAAATAGGACATAATAAGATAAGGAAAGAGCCCTCACAACAAGGTTAGATAAGGCAGCTAAACAGGAGGAAAAGAGTCCAAGAGCAGGCACACAGTCTAAGACACACCTGCTGCCAAAGTTTGGAATCCCATCAAAATAAAACAAAACAAGCTATCAACCACAGCCTACCAGGAAGAGTACCTGGTGCGGACCCCTGCAGGCCTTGTACTTAACATCACAGTCTCTGTGATCCTGTGTAAGTCTCCCTTAGTTGATTCTTTGGACCATCTTTTCCTCATGTTCTTTATTGTCTCTGATTGATCTACTGGAGAATGGTAGATGGAATTTATATTAAAATCTCTCTGCATCATTTCTGGCTCTGAGTCTCGCATATACTCTTATCTGCTGCCACAGGAAATCCTCTCTGATAATGACTGGACAGGGCACAGATACAGATTTTTTCTTTTGTTCCTTCTGCTTCTCTTCCTGCTCCTCCTCTTCCTCCTCTTCCTCCTCACCTCCTCCTCTTTCTCCTCCTCCTTCTCCTTTTGGTAGAAGTAGTTTTTAGTTTATACTAGGTCTCTGATCTATACAGTCTCTGTTTCTTGGCCATGTAAGCAGTATTGGACATGGGCTCTCCTTCAGAGAATAGGCCTCAGGTTAAAAGAGACATTAGGCACTCCAAATTCTGGGCATCATTGCCCTAAAACATATTACAGAAGGGGACAGATTGTATAGGTCAATGGATTTATGACTGCCACCATATGCCTTTACTTTTCTGTTTTGGATTTTTTAAAATGTCTTTTGATATTTATTTAATACTGCAAGGATTTTGGGGTTTTGATTTGTTTTTAACAGTGTGTGTCTGCATGAGGATTTGTTCAGAGCAGTGAAGTTTTGGATCCTCCTCAGAAACTTGGATTAGAAATGATTGAAAGCTGTACTGAAATTAAACTCAGGTTCCCTAAAACAGCAGCAAAGGCTCTTAGGTCTGTGTTGTCTCTCAAGCCCCTTACTAATTAGTTTTAAAATGTGTAATCTTTAAAATTTGTATTTAAAAACAGTGAAGATATGTGTGGAGATATATGTTATATTTAATAAAAATAATCTGGAATATCAGAGGACAGAGCTACTTAAGGGAGTGACAACCTTTTAATCCCATCATGGCACCCATATTTAATCTTTCAACAGAAAAGTTGAACTAAGAATTGAAATAGCTGGCAGGGGAAAAAAAGAAAAGAAGAAAGCAGAAGTCCTTCCCTTTGCCTGTTTGCCCAGTCAATCTAAGAAAGGACCTATATTGCTGGGCCTGAAGTGTTGGGTGGGTGAGAAGTGGTTATAGTTTGTTCTCTGCCTCTTTTATTTTTCAGCTTTTCTCCAATATCTGACTCTGGATTTTATTATAATACAAAATAGAATTTGTACAACAGATATTGTTTTAAAAGATTGATATTGAAGACTTCCATTCTGTTTATTCTTTATTAACATGCAATATAGGGACTGGAATTAGGGCTCAGCAGTTAAGAGCATATGAGGCTTTAGCAGAGAAAATGGTTTTGATCTTTGTACCAGGATGAAGGTTGATAACTACTTTTAACTTTAGTTTTAGGGGATCCAGCACTCTCTTGCTACCTCTGTGAGAATCAATTATAAACTTAGCATACCTGAACACATACATATATAAGTAAATGTAATCTGAAAAAAAACACTCATATATACATACAAAAGCCCTTTCTGGGGAGGAGATAAAAAGATGGGGAGAAGAGAGCTTGACTAAGAGGGGCAGAAAGGGGAAGGGAGTTTGAACCTTCATTTATGACCTTATAAAGTAGTTTGAGATAGGATGCCCTCTTCTGGTCGGCTATTTCTGTTATTTTGCATATGAAAGCACAATGATAGTCTCCTCTGGAAGGCAAAATAACAAAACAACATCTGTAAAGGAAACTCCAGTCCCCTGATTTTAGACATTCTATCCTCTATACTGTGAGAAATTAATTATTACTCATAAACATTCTTGTCTATTATACTTTGTTGCAATAGAGGATATAAATTAAATCATGAGTTGTGAGACTTACTGATTAAAAACATGAATATAGTGTATACCCACATCTTACTTTATTCTAGATGTTTTAGCTCCCCAGCATGCCAAAAATTTGTGCTCAAATGTTTCTTAAAAAAATGTATCATAGTGCATACATTTCTGGGCCACATTTGCTTCACTTCTCAAAGTTAAACCATGTTACTCAACAGTGTGAGCAGAAAGTGAGAGCATCCTGTGAGTGAAAAGACTCGAGTGTCCATTCTTCATTAAGAATCTTCATTCAGCATTACACAGTTAATAATAGGGTTTGGTGGGGCAAAGAGAAGAGACTAATGCTCAACAGAGGATGATGGTGGAAGTGCATTATTACTAGATTAGAAAACATAATGTGTAGTGGGTCTATATTCTGTTACATTGCAAATAATTGTCCCACCTACTGGTTCAATAAAAAACGTTGATTGGTCAAAGGCAAACAGGAAGTAGGAATGGGGCTACTAGACTAAACAAACTCTTGGAACAGGAAGAACAGAGCAGAGATGCCAGAAAGATGCTAGAGAGATGGATGAGAGGCCAGCAAAGCAGAAGAAAGAAGTTGAAATGCTAGTCTAGAAAAGTTACCAAGCCACATGGCTAAACAGAAACTTTAAGTCTGCAAGTGTGAAACATAGGCCAAACAGATCAGAAACTTCATACAACAATATTATTTAAAGCTATGTTAATAAACATATAATCATGAGTTAGTTAAGTTTATATTATACTCACGATAAAATTTAACGTCCAATAAATTTCCATTTAAAACAAGCTCTTTCTAGCAATTTTGTTACAGCTGATTTTGAGGATGTGAAATAGTATATTTGACAGTTCCTCCAGAGAAGGAGAACAAAGTATATGCATAAATATGTAAAAAATGAGAAGGATTTGGCCTATCCAATTATAATTCAAAATCTGCAGGATTAGAAAATTGCTCAAGATTTAGGATTATCCATGGTGTAGACAAAGCCCTTTGGTGATATATTACATAGTTAATAAAACCTGAAATATTGAGAGATAGCACAAATTCTAGGAATACAGCTCAGACCTTTAATCTTAACCTGGGTGGAATACAGCTTGCAAAAAGTAAAAGAGTATTTAAGGTTGTATAAGAAACCAGCCAAATAGCAGAAGCAACCAGAAGCGAGGCTAAATAAATTGAAGTATAGCTGGGTAAGAATTGACTGTGGTGTTTTCTCTCATTGATATTTCAGCCTTTTTCTGATATTTGGCTCTGACTCTCTTTTTTTACAATCCAAATTCAGGACACAAATTAAAAAAAAAAAAAAAAAAAAAAAAAAAAAACCTCCTTACTGGCCATATCAGCTGGTTATATTGAGTTAGGCTCCAGCTTTAGACAGACTCTACCATATGTTTCAGTTTCACTTTTATCTAGCTACAATTTTTTAGACTGTGGCCTCTTTCTCCTGAAGGGTTGCAGGTTTTAATTTTTTTTTCAGACCCTTCCTTGGGCTGCTATTACATTAGGTAGCTGCCCCACTTCACAGTCATTTGAATAGCCAAATGACAACTAGATTGGTGAGTAAATTGGATATTTTTTTGAAAAGGGGGAAATTCGTTTAAGACAATGAAGAGTACATCATCTTTCTGTGATCTTTCTCTAGACAATTTGATATTAGAACCAGTAAAGAAAAAGTTAAATTAAGTAGATGGCATTATCCTCATAATAGTTATTATGAAAAGTAGAAAAGACAACCAAATCCTTCACAAAAATAATTCAAAGCCCAAAGGAAACTTTTACAGACTTTTTATGAAAATTATCTTCAGAATAAATAGGATGGTACCAGATTCAGAAGCAAGGCAAAGAATAATCAAATCTCTGATGTTTGGGAATGCTAATACATAATGGAAAAAAATAATAAGACCATTAAAAGTATGGTCAGCACCCTTAGAAGATTGGATTAGTGAAAGAATTAATGAAGATTCTTATGAAGGTGATTGGGTAGGAGATATTTCTAGAGGTATTAAAAAAATACAGAATATTAAATGCTATAATAGTGGAAGGCAAGGTCATATACAAAGAAATTGTAATCAAAGTGTTCCCAGAAACTGTGCCTTTATTAGGAATAATCCCAAGAGAATACCCCTTATTCCTGGAGTATCGAGGAGGTGTGGAAAAGGTAGACACTGGACTAATGAAAGTCAATCAGCAAGGGACAGACAGGTAATATTCTGCCTTCAGGAAATGCCCAAAGAGGGTTTTCAAAGTCCCTCATATCCAATCCAGTGAACTCTTATCATGTTATCATGGAGGATAGATATACTTTCCCAAAAAGAAATAAAGAAATTGAAACCTATTTTAAAAAAAGAAAAAATACTACACTAAATGATAGAAAATATATAAAAAAGAAAAAACTCAAGAAAAATTATAAAAATGAATATTTTAGCAAATGTCTATTAACAAACAAATGCTAAATTTAAAAGTACAAATAAATGATTTTTTTTCTTTTTTTGTTTTGTATTTATCAAGAAAAACAGTAAAATGAATTTAAAATGCTGAGAAGTTAACAATAACTATAAAGAAGATAAAAATCATAAGCATGACTTTTTTTCCATCCCTGTATTACCTTACAAAAATGTTTGAGAAAGTGAAAAAAATTGCCTGCTTGGGAACTATAAATAGCCCCTGAAAAAATGCAAAAGTGAGATTCCATTAATTATTTAGGTTACAAAATAGGCCATCATAAAACTAGACCCCAAAAGGTAGAAATTAGGAGAAATAGATTGATGACACTAAATGATTTCCAAAGATTACTAGGAGATATTGCCAATTTACAACCCACTATTGAAATAAAAAGTGATGAACTGGAAAGTTTGTTCAAAACCTTAAATTATGACAAGGACTTAAGTAGTCTAAGAGAATGGTCATCTGTAATGGAGAGAGAATTGGCTTTGGTAGAAAAGAAATTACAAAATGCACATATGAATCTTGTAGATTCAGACCTTAATTACATCCTAGTTATCTTGCACTCTAAGCATTCTCCTACAGGAGTTTTAATGCAAAGGGAAAATTTTATATTGGAATGGATATTTGTACCACATAAACTGAGTAAAAAATTAAAGACTTATGTGGAAAAGATTTCTGAATTGATATTTAAAGGGAAATTAAGACTTTGTGATTTAACAGGAATGGACCCAGCAGAAACTGCTGCACCTTTAACTAATAAAGAAATTGACCTATTATGGGTAGAAAGTTAACCTTGACAATGAGCCTGCAGTAATTTTTGGGAGATATTAAAACAAATATCCTCAAAGCAAAATAATTAAATTCTTAAGAAAACTAATTGGATTCTTCTTTGTGTTGTATGAGATAAACCAATTTCTGGAGCCAACACATTTTATAGTGATGAAAATAAATCAGGAAAAGCAGGTAAAAAATCAGAAAATAAGTAAAGTGGCTCAAAGCCCTTATTTTCTGTTCAAAATTCAGAATTATATGCTATTGCAATGGTATTAATGGATTTTACCAAAAATCTCAACACAGTCACTGACTCTCAGTATGCAGAAAGAGTTGTTTTACACATTGAAACTGCTGATTTTATTAATGATGAGTCAGAATTAACTTCATTATTTATTGGGTTACAAGAAATAATTAGAACTAGGGATTATCCCTTCTATATAACACACATTCTATCCAATATGGGTCTGCCAGGTCCTTTAGTACAAGGTAATCATGAAACTGATAAATTATTAATAGGAAATGTGCTAGAGGCCTCAGACTTCCATTCAAAAAAATCTCGTTAAAAGCAAAGGATTAAAAACATGTATTTCTCCTCACTTGGTAACAAGCCAAAGAAATTGTAAAAAGATGTCCCTGAAATTCCTTCTATAACTAAACTAAACTTTATTACCATCAGGTAGTATCCCTAAATGTATACATACAAATAAAATCTGGCAGATGGATGTATTTCATTATACTGCAGATATATTTTCAGGATTTCAATAGGCAAGTGCCTTGAGTTTAGAAAAGGCTGATTCTGTAATCACACATTTGCTAGAAGTTATGGCCATCATGAAAATACCTGTATGGTTTAAGACAGACAATGCTCCAGCATATGTCTCTAATAAAATGGAACAATATCTTGCTTATTATAATATAAAGCATATATGGGAATATCACATAATCCTACAGGTCAAGCAGTTATAGAGAAATCAAATCAAACTCCAAAGGAGATGCTAAATAAACATTAAGGAATAACAAAGACCCCTAGAAATAGACTACATAACGCTTCACTTACTTTGAACTTTCTCAATGCTAATGAGAAAAAAATAACAGCTGCAGAAAGGCATTGAAGTATTGGAAAAACAGGTGAGCTAAATCGATCTGTCTATTTCAAAGATGTATTGACTTCAAAATGGAAATCAGGCTATATGCTACATTGGAGAAGGAGTTTTGCTGTTGTCTCCACAGGTGAAGAAAAGTTATGGGTACTATCAAAATTAATAAAGACTCAATTTGAACTGGAAAAACTTCGTGAATATAAGAATTGATGCTTCATCTACCCATAGTACAATTCCTTAAGTTGTAAGAAAAAACAAAGTGATAGGACAGGTTTTTGGTTTTGTCTTAAAGAAAACCAGAAATACTTATCATCAAGAAGTTAAAAGATCTTGGGCATCTAGACATCTACAACAGAAGGGAGGCTATCCAGAAAAATTCAGAAGCAAATGAATGTTGGATCTATTGGTACCAAAATACTCTACATGGTACAATCTTGTAAGCACCTATATTTTCTTTCATGATAATTTCAAGTCCCAGTTTAATTATAAATTAAAGTTGGCTTTGTAGTTAGAGTATGGCTCTCTCCCTCTCTAAACTCAAGCATACTTATGAAAGGAAAATGCAAAATCTCTGTGTCATATCAGAAAAACAATCTGATATGGAACTGAAGAATAACTAAAAAGTAAGGACTATTGTTACTAATCCTATTCTGAATAAAAATGTATGTAGTTTGATTCCTGAACATTGTGTTACGTTTTAGTTTCTTATCAATTTTCTGCAATGATATATGACAATGTCTAATTGTGGACTGGAAGTATTCAAAAGGAAGATCGGGCCCTACAACTATGATTTTATATAGATTGTGACAAAGCCACCAGGCTGACACACTATCCAAAGATCAGATTTGGACTACAGATTGCTCATGACAATATTGAGGTGTCTAGCTGATATGAACCAGCTTCACAGACTACTTTAGCCAAGACTTGAGACAAGCTGTGGACTTTTCTGTTATTCAGAGACTGGATAACAAATGGTATGGCTACATATTTCAGGATTTTACAACTTATAACACTTTTCTTTTCAGGATCTCCTAAAGATGCCATCACCCCCCAGATAGCAGGAAGTAAATTTAAGAACACGATGCCCAATTTCCCAAGAGGTAGGGTGGGTGGTTTTTGGTCTTTCAATGGATTATGAATGATTGTTATTGTTTAGGGTAACTGGTTAAAAGTTGTTATTGGTCATGGCTAGAAAAAAGTTAAACAATAGAGATTACACATAAGGTTCTTATTTTAAAAAAAGAAAGAGAAAAAAGGATGCAAATATGATAGGATATAAGGATATTTTATTGAATCTACTTTATGAAAAAAATTACTAGCTTTAAATATTTTCTATTAAATTTTATGTTTTGTATATTGTATACAAATTGTGTATATTGATATATGGCTGAGATTAATTCTGTCACTGTACATATATTCCTGTTTGTTCAAGGTATTATGAAGTTTATTTAACAATGTAATACAAATTGCTAGTCCATGAAAGTTATTATTACTAACTAATTAGGATATAAGGAAATGCAAGTTACTAGTTGGACATTACAATCAAACTTATAATCATATTAGATACATTTTTCAAGATCAGATATATTTTAGATGAATAGGTCTTCTTCAAATACTTCAGAGATCCATAAAATATGGTATTTAAGAAATTTCAAAAACATAGGTTCTTCTTCTTCTTCTTCTTCTTCTTCTTCTTCTTTCTTTCTTTCTTTCTTTCTTTCTTTCTTTCTTTTGACAATGGGACATCTGCTCCTGGCAACACCAATCTACTTCAGAGAAGATTATGGACATCAAGGAAACTCAATATGAGTTGACCTTCTTTGTTATAAAAGTTAGACACTGGGCAAGAAAGAACTCTTGTCTTGATCGCTGATAATATGATATTCAAAATGGACAAGCAGGAGAAACACACAATAAGAATTACCGAACCTTGCCAAGACAAGGTAGAAAGGACATTGGGAATATGTTGCTGCCCAGAGAAGTCTGTCAGACATGTTAGGCCTATATGCAGAAGATGGGTGCTTAAACAACAAAAGAACTTTATTTGACTGTCCAGGCAGCCAGCTATTTTATTTCTTACTTAATATTATTTCCTTTATGGGTCTCTGAAGAATTTGAAGATGAAATAGTTAATAGTTATAGTTTTTGAGTGGTAGTTTTAGGAAAAAACTCACTTAGAAGTTAAAGTATATAAGTTTAAGAGACATTAAAATATAGTTTCTGGTTAGTAATGCAAGGTAGATACAAAGTAGATTAGGTACAATACTTTGGACTCACCAAAATAGCTTAAATAATGAAATATTTTCTTTAAATTTGTCAATTGTTAATGTACTGGACATTCTTTATATAATTATTGTTTGTATATTATTGTATATAATTATCATACCTATTGTACATGGTCTTTCCTGTGTTAGTTATAACTATTTATTTTTGACACAAAAGGGGATATTTGGTGATATGTTACATATTTAATAAAACTTGAAACATTGACAGACAGCCCACAGTGAAATCCTAGGCAGACAGCTCAGGAATTTCTTGATCCTTGAGTACAAGGACAAACACTTGGGATTTAATGGCTCACACCTTTAATACCAGCACAAGGAAAGCCTGGGAGTGGTGACCTACACCCTTAATCCCATAACTCCAGAGACAGAACTTTCTCTGTTTCTGTAAATTCAAGGCTACTCAGGCCTTTAATTCTAACCTGTATGGGATACAGCTGGTGAGAAGGATATTTAAGGCCAAATAGGTAACCAGCAGAGCAGAAGCAACCAAGAAATTGGAAGATAGCTGGGTGAGAATTGACTGTGCTATTTCCTCTCTGATATTTCATCCTTTCCTTGATATTTGGCTCTGAGTTTCTTTTCTTATAATCTGAATTCATGCAACATAGTCCAAATGTTTTTCTCCTTTGACATGTTGAAATAGGAAAATCCCTTGGAGTTTTAAAGTGAACTAGCTTGATTCACACAGCAACAGAATAGTTTAGACTTAGTCTCAAAAAATGGGGAAGGTGAAATTGAAATTCTACCACATAAGGACATCATCAGGACTCAACACATATGCCATGGCACACACATATCTATATTTATACATAAACACACATACATACAGATGAATTAAAGTACTCTATGTTACTTCATTGTAAGGTACTTGAGTATTTTGATATCTGTATAACCAGTGTTTAATCACAGCATTTAATATTTGGATGAAAGAAGTTTAGAAATTCAAACTCATGCTCAGCTACATGGTCGGTTCAAGGGCACCCTGAACTGTTTGGGACCCTATTTCAAATCATAAATGCAAACAAACAATTACAATAAAATCAGTGTATAATTCTTCCTTTATAAAATTATAAGGTATTTTATGAAAGTAAAATTTAAGAGAATTGACAGATAGCCACAAATTGTATAAAATATTTATAAAATATGTATCTGAATTTTTAAGTATAAATTGAACTCTTAAAACATAAGAAAAAGAACCACAATTAACTTATTTGCAAAACAAGACTTTATAATTCCAATCTGTAACAACAGCTTTGGAAGACTAAAGACAAGTTGATAATGTCATCTTTCTGGTTATCCAGTCTAGTAAAGATAGAATATATAGTTCAATAAGATATTTTAACTTAATAGTTTGGTGGAGAGTAATAGAGCAAGACATATAATGTGGACCTCTGACCTTCCTATGAACATACATAGGCAAACATACAAACACACACAATGCATATGTAATTATATGTAATTCTAACACGGTATTATATCATAGTTATCTTAGCTAGATGATAGCAAAGATTGAGACAAAGAGTATTTAATCACTTACATCATTATAGAATTTCAAATCAAAACAATAATGTAATACTCTTGTTGACATATTAATGTGGATAACTTCTGCAAAGTACAACTTCAAAATTTCCTAATGTCAAGACTAAAGCAACATGATTTCCTACTTATTGCTGATGGAAATGCAATATGGTACAGCAACTTGGGAAGACAGTTTGGCAGTTTTTATCAAAAGTAAATATTTCATTAAAATAAAATATAGATAATATACCTTTAAGTATTTAAACAAATAAACATGAAATGTATGTCTATCTGTAATGTGTCCTCAAATGTTCATTCCACAGTGATTCAGGATGCTACCACATAAACACAAAAATGTTCTTCTAGAAAAGAATGTATAGTATGATTGTCAATTACATAGGCAAATTCAGAGAGTTTTATATAGGAGTAAAACTTAAGATGATCAGCTTTCTATAAATACTATTATCTGTTATACAGTGTAGGGGTCTCTGGGAACATTTGGACACAGAATCCTCTCTGGGCCTCCATGCAGGGACACCTCTAAAACAGGCCTGGCTTTAGTGGCTTTTCTAAGCTGTGGAGAAAGATTCCACAACCTTTATTATTTTTTTTCCTAACTAGAAACTTTATTTTTATTTTTCTGATAGTAATTTTTGGAAATATATATTTTTAAATCATTTTTTATTCATTTACTTTTAAATTCACACAACTCCTTTCTTATATTCTTGGCTCTAAAGCCAAAATGACCAAAGCTGCGGAGTTCTGCTGCTTGCTGATGTTGACAATTGATCTGTTCATTCAAATACACTTTCATCTAATGTTCATTTTCCATGGTTTCCTTTATTGCTTAAACTTTTCTTTAATTCCTTTTCACAATTTGAAAGTTGAGCTGGATTGTATCTTGCACAAAAGCTCCCACTCCCTTTATTCCATTTAGCCCAAGACTTTTCTTTAAATCTTGTATCTCCTTGAGCTCTGCACTTGGCTCCATGACACTTGCAGGGATTCTTTTCTCCTCAGCTCTTCTTTTGTGTCCTTTCTCACCTACTTCTTTTCATTAGAGATCTGCATAAGAGTCTTTAAAAATAACCATAGGACAGATTTAATACTAGGCTATCCTGAAATCTTCCTTGCCAATGGCATTATTCCAATACTCTTCAATTTAGCCTTTGACAAATATTTTGGACAAGGACAAAAGCTGCCACATTCTTTGACAAAATATCACAAGAATGGTCTCTAGGTCACATACTAATATTCTTTCCCTCTGAAGTTTCTTGAGATGGACCGATACTGTTCAAATTACTCTTAGCACTACTGTCTTTCATGCTTCTGTTAGGATGGCTCACTAAGTCCTGCTTACAGCATTCAATCACTTTCAATGAACAACATTCCAAAGTGTTTCTTGTTACTCTAAACAAAAGCATGGCCATGACTATCACAACATTACCCTAGTCCCTGGTACCAACTTCCATATCAAGACAGTCTCTGCTAAAGCTCAAAATACTACTATAAACTTCTAAAACTAATAAACACGGTCATCAAAGTAACATAAAACCATCTCCACACACAAAAATCAGTGGTTCATTTATACAAACAACAAATGGACAAAGAAAGAAATCAGGGAAATTTCACAAATAGCTTCAAAAATATGAAATATTTTGGAGTAGCTTTAACCAAGCCACTGAAAAAAATGTATGATAAAACCATTAAGACCTTGGAGAAGGAATTTGAAAAATATATTAGAAAATGAAAATATTTTCAATGCTCCTGGACCAATGGGCTTAACCTAGTATTAAATTGCCATCCAACCAAAAATGAGCTACATATTAAATACAATTTTTATTAAGATTACAAGAGATTTATTCATAAATCTTGAAAGGACAATTTTCAGCTTCATCTTGAAAGTCAAAATCTACAGGATAGCTAAAATAATCTTGAAAAAAAGGACTCCTTGAGGCATCACCATCCTGATGTCAAGTTGTAAAACAAGATGCTATTAGCACCAAAAAGGAAAAAATTAACATGTTAGCCTATTGGAGACAGAAATGGGTTGAAGTCTCCCACTGTCACTTGTGGATGTGTGTATATGTTTGTGTGTTTGCATATATGGTGCATATTTATGTGTGTTTTGTGTAAGTGTGAGAGTTTGTGTGAGTATATGTATATGTGTGTGAGTATGTATGTGTTTGTGTGTATGACTGTATATGTATATCACACACACATAGATGTTTTTCTGAATCCTAGTGAACTTTTACTTCACAAGCAGAGACTCTGGACTTACTAATAGATACTTAGTGTAAGCATAAGATTATAATAATTCTGGCTATGACAACTTAGTATAATCACATATTTCAATCCATGAGACTGATTTTGAGTGCATTTAAGCACTTTTATCTAGATTAAAAGATTTTTTCTTCTTTCTGAAGTTATATCTATGATGAAGCTCATAGAAAACATCTCCAGTTTAAACATTTTTATTCTTGTTCACAAAATCACTGTAATTAGACCACATAGAGATAATGACAGTGCCTGCCCTTGCATTAGCCTTTCTGTTAAACACCCACAGGAGATATTGATTAATTAATCTGTCTTCTTCTTTCCTATTTAACGGCATTAGCCACACCAAAAAGGGGTCCTGCCAGAAGGAATAAATACAATGCATCTGAATATAGAACCACTTTGGGGATATTTTTCTCTTTGCTCAGAAATTTCCATAACAAGTTTCTCTGTTCTCAACATAAAACTATGTATACCTCTATGAAAAAGAGAAGTCTTAAAGCCCTAAGGCATTGAGATATGGCTGTAATGAAAAAGGAGGAAAAATGCAATCCTTGGCTACAAAAAAATTCCTAGGCTAGTATGAGCTTCATGAGACTATGCTTCACAGAAAGATAATGAGTAGAATGAAAATAAGAGAGAGAGAGAGAGAGAGAGAGAGAGAGAGAGAGAGAGAGAGAGAGAGAATGAGGATGACTGAAATTTTGACACAGACATCTGTTTGATGAGAATATTTTCAGTATATTTCAAGATAATAGATACAGTGTGCTGACCAGAACCAATCCTAGAATATGTGCAGTAATGCTCTTCAGGTTAAGTCTTCTTCCTCACCAATCATTTTCTAAGATTCCTAACCCTACAGAGTATTCTCCAGAAATATACTTGTGGCAAGCTTGAGCTACCTGCGAATATGATTTCAGTGTGCTGTGTGATTTGCTCATTTTTTAATTGAATTGAAGGATCCAGGGTGCTTGGGTTTCACTTTTGTTCCAAAACAATGAAGTCATTGACAAGAATCAAGATGGTTCTGTTTCACTCTGAAAAACATCTCTATATACTTTCCCCTATATATATGCTGTTTATTTGTTTATTGGGTGGTTGGATTTGTGTGGGCCTTTTTGTGTTTTTTTCTTTCTTTTCTTGCCATAACAGTTACACCCTAAAACATAAGTACATTATTGTTTATCATAGAAAGGTTTCCATTCATTTTTTTTCCTTAACTATAACATACTTCCAGTAAAAGACTAGCTAGCTAAAGTCACTAAATAACTTAAAAATGCTCTAGAAATTCAAAAGATAAGTAACATGGAAAAAATATTTTTATGGTCATTTGTAGTTCAAAATTGTTTTCTAAAATTATTTTCCAACTTTATAAAATTTGAACTTGAAGTAAAAAAATCAGAATAATGTCAACATAAATCATAAGATTATAATGATTTTGAAACCTCCTAAAATAACTTTTGTAAATAAATTCGTTTTTTAAGGAGGTGTGTTTTTCTTATAAAAGACTAATAAAATATTACTTATTCAAATAAACATAAATTTCTCTAGAAAGGGAAAGGATTATTTTTTTGATATAGTCTTTTTCTGAAACCATGGATGTCCTGAACTCTTTTTATAGACCAGACTGACCTCAAATTTAACTAGATATACCTGCTTTTACCTTTCTGAATGAGGAAATTAAAGGAATGTACCATACACCTAACTACAAAACTAAAAAATTTAAATTTTAAAAGAAACATTGCAATAGTTTTGAGCACCCAAACACCCAGTGCTGGTTTTGTCATTGTTATAGCTATTGCATATCTGGAGTAAGAATTAAGAACAGAAATATGAATTACAGATCACCTAAAACCTAAACTTCAGTTTGTGAAACAGAAGGTGATCTAAGAAAGGCAAGATTTTCCTTAAATGTCCAAAAGAAAGATGTGAAAGTTTACATTGGATCATGATTACCATCACACAAAGAACATGTTCTTTCATTCCTATCTTAGTGGGAGTGAATTACAGTGAAAGGGCATTCAGCACATACTTTTCATGGGTATATGCCAGCTCATGTTTTCAACCATATGGCTCAGAGAATATAGGAATATCAGAAAATTGTTTTAAGCTAATGTTTGGCAGAATAGTAATACAAAATTTTCAATATGAGAGTGTTTTATAACACAATAAAACAAAATTTTTAAGGTAAAATGAAACCAACAAGATATAATCAACCAGAAAATAAACACGTGAAATATATCCATCAAATAATGCTTAGCAAAGGACAATTTAAAGCAAAAAAAATCAACATTACAAATTATTTAATACTTTTCAAAACATTAATTAATAGAATAAGTGATAATAGTTTTTTGAATATCAGTAGAATTGTCATAAACATGCCTAGGAAAATATAAAAAGTAGAGACAATGTGCCAATAGACTAACAGCATTTATATTAGTGGAAATAAGTTATATAGGTGTGTGTATATTATACATATAATATATTAATTTTGTTTCAAAAATTTGAAAATATATTTGAAAAATACTTTTCTTTGTAAACACACTGCATTAGAATTAAGGAATAAATCTGTCATTTCACGTTCAACAATGCTTATTCTTAGGAATTATATTGAAAAGCCACACCTATTGGAAATGAGGATATGGTCTCCAGGTACTGTTACTCTTTGATAGTTGTTAGGGTCCACCAGCATGTGAATGTAAAGTTGTCTTTCGAAAGCACTTTACTCACTTTTCTTCCACAGCTTATATAACTTACAAATCAAAAGATTCATACCCAATTAAAATGTATCATTCCATTATGTTCCATACTACATTAGTGATTTAAATTTTCTTTATTAAGGTATTTTCCTGTAATGTATACATAATATACTTATATACATATATATGTTGAATAACTAATACATGCAGCATATATATATTATTCCATAATATTACTAATGTTTTTTATGTACATATGCTTTTGGATATCTTGTTGTAAAATACAAAATTAAATATCTTATCCCTGGTAATACTTATAATTACTTGTGATTCTCACAAAGACTCTTTACCATATGTCTTTTTTCCCCATCTGTGAAAAATGTCATATGGCAATTTTATTTCACTGAATAGAAATCAAAACTTGTATATTTGAATTTGTTAGCTTTGAAATATTCAAAATTAATATATCAAGAGAAAACTCTTAAAATTTATGTGATTGATTAATTAGGAATTTTAAATGCTCTAGATCTCATAGTTTAAATATTTAAACAGAAAAATCATATCTTGTAAAGTAACAATCATAAAAAATTTCCTATATAATTCCTATCTCTTTTTATAATTCATAGATGGAATGTAATACAAAGTCATAGACCAAGAAAGCTACCACTGAGTTTGTTCTACTGAATTTAAGTGACTTTAGAAAATCATTATAATGTTAGTAACAAACTGTTGCTGACCTTTGTGTTTTCTTCACCAACAGAGCAGGTTTAAACTTAAATCCTTATTGTGTCATATGAATCTTAATGAAATCCCAGGTTTGATACCTATGACAATGATTCAGTATAAGTGTGTCTATATAAATATATATGAATCAAATTACTTTAATATTAATTTGTTTAATATTTCTATAAGTAGCTAAGCAGAAAAGTTTCTATGAGCACATACAAAAAGGTAATAAAGTACTTTAAGCTGATTAAAAATAAAGAACAAACTAGGTTCTACTTAGTTATTAACTGACAACTTTCAAAACATAGAAAAGATATTTTCAAATTTATACAAGTAGATATTTGGATTAATGAATTATGACATTACTAAAGTTCTTTGAGAATATGTTATTGTTTTTAAAATGTATTGATGTGCCTAGAGAATAGTGACCAGTGTTAGGAAATCCTCCTATCTTTGGATCTGAGGTGCCCATTGCAATAATGAACACAAAGCAACTATGGCTACCTCCACAATAACTCTACACAATAAAGTAAATAAATGGATTGAAAGAAATAAGATTTATATTAGTTGGGAAGAAGGAAGTTAGCATGAAGAGATAAAAACTGGCAAATATCAGGTTATATATGATCACAATAAATTTTATGTATGCATGAAATTACCAAGACCAAAAATTAAATACCTAAATTTAGTGCAACGAAAGAATATTCATGTGAGTACCTACTGTGCAAAATAAAAAAATATACCTTGTGTGGACAACAACTAAATAAACAAGGGTATCAATGTTTATTTTTATAATTAGTCTGCTTAGTACAGTAAGTTCAATATCATTGATGCAGTCATTACATGAAAGTAGTTTTTGTTTGTTTGATACATAACATTTCAATATTTCTTACATCTTTATTGCACTGAGAAGGCTTTATATGGAAACAGGAGGTTATATACAGATCAGGCACATTGATAGATTGAATATTAAATTGGCTATGTTTTGTCAATTTCTGAAGTGACATCAAATATTAAAAGTACATTATCAAAAACTATTTTATAACAAACACACAATAAACAAAGAAATCACTAAAATCCCTTAAGTAAAAGTAGAGTGAAAGTGAAATGGTCTGTTATTGTGGAATCAAATATTTGTTTAAATGTATAAAGTTGTTCTGCATTTTGTTTCCAGAATAATTGTTTAATTATAGAAAGATGTGTTGCTTTTGTATATGCTGCATTTGATTAGCTATGTAAAAATGTGTGGCTGTTTTACCTTAGCTGCCTAAGGTACCTGATTGGTCTAATAAAATGCTAAGTGACCAATAGATAAGTTGAGATGGGATAGAGTGCAGAGAGAAAGTGTAGCTATTTGCTATCTAAAGCCCAGGCAGGCAGATAGTGAGAAAGGAAGAAAGCAGTGTTGATAATATATATAAGGTAAATGACTCTCAGGACAAGACATAGATTAGTAGAAATAAGTTAATCCAAGTTTTTTTTAAAGGATATCTAGAAACAAGACTAAGCTAAGGTTGAGAATTTACAATTAGTAATAAGTCTCTGGACATGATTTGGTGCTCTGGTGGTCCAAGAAAGGCTGCCACAGTGTGATACTGGTGATGCATATGGACATTTATGGTGGAATATTTATATAATGTTCAGTTATGTTTTATTTTGCTCTCTAAACAGTGGACTTAGCTGTGAAGCTCATAATCAGAAGATCTGTGGAACTGTACATATGTGAAGTACTGCAGACCTCAATGCAAAATAAAGAAACCAAACCAGTAGAAACTGAAAGAATATTGCCAAATTACTTTTATGAGGCCACAATTACCCTAATACCCAAGCAACTCAAAGACACAACTACAGACCAATTTCCATCATGAATATTTATGCTAAAATAGTCAACAAAACTTTAGCAAAGCATATACAACATATATAAAAAAATATCATCAACCACAACCAAGTAGGCTTCATCCAGAAATGCAGGGCTGATTTAAAAAACCATAAACTTTATCCATCATATGAAAAAAATAAGAAACAAAACCACATGATTATATCCTTAGATGCTGAAAAAGCCTTGGACAAAATCCAACACTCTTTTATGATAAAAGCACTGGAGTGGTCAGGAATATAGGAAGAATACATAAATATAATAAAGAAGATTTACAAGAAGCCGACAGCCAGCATCAAACTTAATGGAGAAAAACTCAAAGCAATACAACTAAAATCAGTAACTAGACAAGGATGTCCTCTCTCCTTGTCTCTATTCAATATAGTTCTCAAAGTTTTAGCTAAAGCAATAAGAGAATGAAAGGAGATTAAGGGGATACAAATTGGAAAAGAAGAATTGAAGCTATCTTTATTTGCAGATGATATGATTGTATACATAAGTGACCCACAAAATTCATCCAAGGAACTGCTATGGCTGATAAACACCTTCAGCAATGTAGCAAGATACAAGATTAGCTCAAAGAAATCAGTAGACCTTCTATACACTAAAGACAGAAGAGCTGAAAAAGAAATAAGGAAAACATTACCCTTCATAATAGCTGCAAATAGTAATAAATACCTTGGAGTGACTATAACCAAAGAAGTAACAGATCTATTTGACAAAAATTTTAAATCACTAAAGAAACAAGTTGAAGAGGATATCAGAAAATGGATAGCTCTCCCATGTTCCTGGATAGGTAGGATCAACATAGTAAAAATGGCAATTCTTCCTAAAGCAATCTACAGATTCAATGCATTGCCCATCAAAATCCCAACACAATATTTTTTGGGCCTTGAAAGAACAATACTCAATTTCATTTGGAATAACAGGAAAGCCAGGATTGCCAAAACAACTTTTTTCAACAAAAGAACCTCAAAAGGCATCTCCATCCCTGTCTTCAAGTTATACTATAAAGCTATAGTAATAAAAACAGCCTGGTACTGGCATGAAAACAAACTTGTGGATTTATGGAATAGAATTGAGGATCCAGACATTAGCCCAAAAACCTAAGAACACCTGATTTTTGACAAAGAGGCCCAAAATATTCAATGGAAAAAAGATAGTATATTTAACAAATGGTGTTGGCATAGCTGGATGATAGTGTGTAGAAAAATGCAAATAGATTTCATGCTTGTCATCCTGCACAAAACTCAAATCCAAGTGGATTAAATACCTCAACATAAACCCAGACAATTTAAACTTGATAGAAAAGAAAGTGGGAAATGCATTTCTACAAATAGGCACAGGCAACCACTTCCTAAATATGACACCAGTGGCACAGACACTAAAATCAACAATCCATAAGTGGGATCTCTTGAAGCTGAGAAAGTTCTGTAAAGCCTACAATACTGTCAATAGGACAAAACGACAGCCTACAGAATTGGAAAATATTTTCACCAACCCTGCAAGTGATAGAGGACTGATCTCTAAGATATATAAAGAAATCAAGAATCTAGAGCCCCAAACCTTGAATAACCCAATCCAAAAATGGGGGGTTCAGATATTAAAAGGGAATTCTCAGCAGAAGAATTACGAATGGCTGAAAGGCACCTGAAAAAGTGCTCATCATCTTTAGCCATCAGAGAAATGAAAATCAAAACAACTTTAAGATATACACCTGTTAGATTGGCTAAGATAAAAGACACAGATGACAGCCTATGCTGGAGAGGGTGTGGTGCAAGGGGAACATTCCTCCATTGTTGGTGGGAGTGAAACTTGTTCAGCCACTTTGGAATGCAGTATTGTGGTTTCTCAGAAAATTGAGAATCAATCTCCCCAAATACCCAGCAATACCACTTCTGGGTTTATGCCCTAAAGATGCACAGTCACACTCCAAAGTTCATAGCAGCATTATTCGTAATAGGAAGAACCTGGAAACAACCTAGATGCTCCTCAACTGAAGTATGGATTAACAAACTGTGCTACATCTACACAATGGAGTACTACTCAGCTGTAAGAAAAAATGATACCCTAAAATTTGCAGGCAAATGGATGGATTTGGAGAATATCCTCCTGAGTGAAGTATCACAAATCCAGAAAGATAAGCAGGGGATGTACTCACTCATTAGTAGACTCTAAACAAACAAACAAACAAACAAACAAACAAACAAGAAAAAAGCAAAGCATGCCCAAGCTGCAAATCACAACCACTGAACTCTAGGGATCAGAAACACATTGGACTGATATTTTGGATCTCACTCACCCTAGAGGAACACCTGGCTCAGTCTTGAGGTTGTGGGGAGAAAACTGTCTGCCAGGTGTGGAGGCTGAATTAAGCAATATTGGGACAATGGGACCTTGGGACTGCATGCCAGCTGTAGCTGGCAGGGCGAGATTGTGGAGAAGAGAGAATGACCTGATGTGGTGGGAGGGGGAAGGGATTTTGAATAAGGATATACAAGGATAGAAAGTGGGACTTCTTTGTTCATAATAATAAAATAAAAAAAATTTTAAAAAGCCTTTCAATTTTAAATTCTGTAATGTGATACTATCTAAAATAAGACCATACAGATGGTAAGAAAATAAAGGCTGATAACTTATTTGAAGATTGCTTGATAGGCCGAGTTCCTAAACGTTCTTTGTGTTTGCTGACTGACAACTTAACCTGCAGTCAGTGTTACACAGCTCTTTTTCTGGCATCTTAAAGCAGAACCTACAATAGCCCAATGCCATTTAATTGACACTCAAAATTCTTAGTTTAAGTTTACACATGTTAAGCAGGCAAGGAAGCTAGAGTTACTAAGTTAACTCTTGACTACTTATTCTTTATTTCTAATACTCATTTTAGAACTTCAGCATGTGAGAGGTAAAGAAACAATGTGACACTTTTGAAGCCAATGAAGTTATATTAGACCCTCTCTCTCTTAAAAAAAATCAAAATAACAAAAAAAATATTCTGAGTTAAAATGCATAAATCAAAAATTTCTCAAGCTTCTATATTACATTAAAATAGTTGTTTATCAGATGGGGGAGGGACAGACCATCCTAATTGTTGTCATAGAACTTTCATCCAGTAACTGACAGAAGCAGATGCAAAGATCCACAGCTAAGCACTGAGCCAATTTTTCAGCCATTTGAAAAGAAGGAGGAGATATTTTATAAGCAAAGTGGTAAAGATTATGAGAGGGAAACTCACAGGGATAGCTGACCTTCAGAGCTCACTGACTTTGGAGTGGCATTTAGGAAACCTAGAGGGGACCAAACTAGGTCTTCTGAGTGTGGACGACAGTGTGTGGCTTGGGCATTTGGTGGGTCCTCTGGCAGTTCAATGAGAATTTATCACTAGTACATGAATCCATTCCTATAGAGGGAGGCCTGGCTCAGACTTGATATGGGAAGAGTGTCTTGGTCTGGCCTCAACTTGAAATGTCAGACTTTGTTGATTATTCATGGGAGGCCTTACTCTCTCTGAGTAGTGGATGGGGTTTGGAGGGGGGAATTTGAGGGGTGAGTGTGAGAAGCAGAGAAAGAGTGAACTATGGTTGGTATGTGATATGAAAAAAAATCTTTCAAATAAAAAACTTTCAAAAGTATGCATATTAAATTAAAGGTGTGTTTTGTTTTGTTTTTCCTTCTTTATTTTGTATTTATCAAAAAAACAGTAAAAAGAATTTAAAAATGCGGAAGAGTTAACAATAACTATACAGAGGATAATAATCATAAGCATGGCTTATCAAGGGTGGAAATGCAGAAAAGATTGCTACACATATATTTTCTTTCTGTTCAGCTTTCCTCTGAATTTTTTTTCCCATCCCTGTATATCCTCATTCAAGATCCCTTCCCCCTCCCCCCACATCTGGCCATTTCTCTTCTCTGCAACTCCCCATCCCCTCCCTTGGCAGGGAGCAGACAGTCCTATGGTCCCACTGACCCAATAATGCTTGGATCAGTCTCCACTCCTGGCCAAATCCAGTTTTGTCCCCCTCCCTCAAGAGTGAGTCAGGTGTTCCTATAGATGGACTGGGGTTTGAAGGGTCAGTCCAGGGTGTTTCTGATCCTAAGCTGTTCAGTGGTTGTGATTTGCTGCTTGGGCATTTTGGCTTTTTTTCTTGTTTGTTTAGAGACCACTAGTGAGTGAGTACATCCCCTGCTTATCTCTCTGAGTTTGTGATACTTCGCTCAGGAGGATATCCTCCAAATCCATCCATTTGCCTGTGAATTTTAGGATATCATTATTTCTTACTGCTGAGTAGTATTCCATTGTGTAGATGTACCACAGTTTGTTAATCCATTCTTCAGTTGAGGGACATCTAGGTTGTTTCCAGGTTCTTGCTATTACAAATAATGCTGCTATGAACATAGTTGAGCTAATACCTTTGGAGTGTGAATGTGCCTCTTTAGGGTATACACCCAGAAGTGGTATTGCTGGGTCAT
>PVIH01018352.1:0-38799 GCA_004025045.1 Sigmodon hispidus | reverse complement strand
CCCCTGTGGGGGTGGGAAGCTAAACAGATTCAGATCACTGCTTTTGCTCATAAGCCAGCTCAATGGTCCATGACTTGGCCTCCAAAGGCTCATTACTGATACAACACTGCCATCTGCTGGCACAGCTGCTACACCCTGGATAGTGTAGGAGATGACTGTGACTGTGAGATCATTTTCTCCTCACTGTTTCTCTGTGCCACAACTATTCATACATACTACAAATACTCTGAAAAGCAAAAAAAAAAAGTTCATATAAGTAGGAAGCACATATATATGCTAATATATGTACCTATATACCTGCATCGATGAGAGAGGGAGAAGAGAATAGAGTGGAGAGGGAGAGAGAAAGGAAGTGAACGTGGGAGAAAGAGAATTTAAAATACAAAACAAAACAAAAAAAAAAACGGAGTCTGGACCCTCTGTGGGGGTGGCCAGCTAAGCAGATTCAGATCACTGCTTTTGCTCATAAGCCAGCTCAATGGTCCATGACTTGGCCTCCAAAAGCTCATTACTGATACAACACTGCCATCTGCTGGCACAGCTGCTACACCCTGGATAGTGTAGGAGATGACTGTGACTGTGAGATCATTTTCTCCTCACTGTTTCTCTGTGCCATAACTATTCATGCATACTAGAAATACTCTGAAAAGCAAAAAACGAAAGTTCATATAAATAGGAAGCACATATATATGCTAATATATGTACCTATATACCTGCATCGATGAGAGAGAGAGAGAGAAGAGAATAAAGTAGAGACGGAGAGAGGAAGAAAGTGAACAAGGAGAAAGAGAATTTAAAAAAAACTAAAAAGCAAAAAAAAACGGAGTCTGGACCCTCTGTGGGGGTGGCCAGCTAAGCAGATTCAGATCACTGCTTTTGCTCATAATCCAGCTCAATGGTCCATGACTTGGCCTCCAAAAGCTCATTACTGATACAACACTGCCATCTGCTGGCACAGCTGCTACACCCTGGATAGTGTAGGAGATGACTGTGACTGTGAGATCATTTTCTCCTCACTGTTTCTCTGTGCCATAACTATTCATCCATACTAGAAATACTCTGAAAAGCAAAAAACAAAAAACAAAAGTTCATATAAGTAGGAAGCACATATATATGCTAATATATGTACCTATATACCTGCATCGATTAGAGAGAGAGAGAATAGAATGGAGACGGAGAGTGGAAGGAAGTGAACAAGAGAGAAAAAAAACGGAGTCTGGATCCCCTGTGGGGGTGGGGAGCTAAGCAGATTCAGATCACTGCTTTTGGCCATAGACCAGCTCAGCGGCCATGACTGGGCCTCCAGAGGCTCATTGCTTACACAACACTGCCATCTACTGGCTCAGGGGCTGCACCCTGACTTGAGCAGGTGGCAAGTTGTTTGACAGTATGGTGAGATCACTGCCTTTCATTTGCTTTCATTTTTTATATCTAAACAACGTTTCTGCCATATAAAACATAAACCATGTAATTCACTCCAAATTCACAAATTAACATTTCCCCCTCTTTTAGTGCTATCAAATGGCTCATCTTGTTTCTTTCGTGCTATCTAGGGGAGTAAAGTTCTCCCTGGGCTCCAGTCCCAAGCCCTAGAGTTCCAGAAGCCTAGGTACTCAGCTGAAGACCTAGAGACTTACAATTCAGAGCCTTAAGAGCTAGAGGTTTAGTGTTCCAGGCTTTACAACTCAACAGCATGGGCTTCGGGAGATTGCTCAGTGGTAAAGAGCATGTCCTGTTCTTGCAGAGGATGTAAGTTCCTAGGACCCATATCTGGGGCTCACAATAGCCTGTAACCTCATTTCGAAGGGATCTGAACTGTGCTCACATGCATATACCTACATACAAGCACATACACCTAACCATAATTAAAGTAAATATTTTCTAAAAAGCTAAAGACATGGCTCCAAGTACTAAGGTGAGAAAACTATTGCCCTGGGTTGTGAGCATCAGCAGCCCTAGCACTGACCACCCTCTTAATCCTCAGCAATGAATGTTTACAGCTGTCCTCTGCTGCTCATGCTCTCCTCATGCATGCCCCCCATGCTCTCCTTTGATGGAATATTGACAAGCCAGATTTATCCCAGTTTGGGTCATGTTACCAAGCTGCTCTGAGTTCATAAGTGCAACAGCCACATCTGGTTCCCAAAGATGGTACACAATGTCACTTTCCTTCCTTGGGTTCTTACATCCTTCCCAGCCCTTCTTCTGCAGTGTTCCTGAGCCATGGAGTGTAGTAATGAGAATTTCCCATTCACAGCTGAGCACTCAATCATCTGTTATTTTCACCAGTTACGAGTCTCAACAGCAAAACCCACAAAAGTAAAGGTTCTGAGCAGCACTAATCTATGGGCTTAAACTTAATTATTTATAGAAGGCAATTCAACCGACATATCATGTCCATTTAGCAAAACAACAGCAGTAAGTTTCCCACCAGAACCTTTAACGCACCACCACCACCGCCGCAACACCATGAGCCTTTAACCAGAATGATGTAGTGAGAATAAATCCTGTGGTGTGGGCCTCAAATCCAATCAGAAAATGGTTGGTTACCCACATAGTTGTCATATCACTCTTGCTGCAATGGGCATATCTTACCTGCAAAGGAG
This sequence comes from Sigmodon hispidus, assembly GCA_004025045.1. NCBI lineage: Eukaryota > Metazoa > Chordata > Mammalia > Rodentia > Cricetidae > Sigmodon > Sigmodon hispidus. The sequence goes on along the minus strand of PVIH01018352.1, from coordinate 36,193 downwards.
ATATGTTGTATAGAGCACAAGGTCTATTGCTGAATACAATCGCTGATACCTGCACAACATCTTCTGGCACTATGTAATCTACCCAGCCAGAAGGAAGCCTCCAGATCAGTTCCAGCTTGATTTCTCTGTCCTATAACCAAAGTGTTGTGTGTTCCACGATAGCGTCCTGCCACCTAGTAATTAGCTATGATAATTGCCTAATTATTGGGGGTCCTTAGGGACCTCAATGGCCAACAACATACAGAATGGTACCTCTCACCTCTGGTACTGAGATTTTCTCTTAGTTAACTATGGCTTCTGAAATCATATTTTCAGATGATGAATAAATCTTCCTTTTATTTATCGTATGTTAATTATCTTATAAAGTCATAGGTTTTCTTATAGCTTTTTTCATGCATCCACAGTTTTGCTTGGCCATGCCCCCCATGCTCTCCTTTGTCCCATCTCTCTGTGCTACATTTCTGCTTCCTATCAAATGTGTCCATTATCACATTACCTAAACAGTCTTTTTCCTTTCTACCTCCAGCTTCTTTGATTTTTGGTTGCCCCAAATTCCAACAAGGTAAAATCTGCAAGTTTCTTTTCGTATATATACTGATGGACACAAGAGGGCAGATTAGTACAAAGTGGGAAACATCTGCTACAGGACTCAGATGCGACCTAATAACATTCTTAGCTTAGCGGTTCATCCAACAACTCAAGTTGTTGGATAATTTGGGATCTGTTGATATATTTCAAAGGATTTATCTTATAATTACAAAGATATTAGATCATGTGCAGGGGCAATAAATGGCCACTTGAGGGAGCTAAAGAGAACCCAAGATAACTTGGCTCTGGATCTGCACCTCTCCACAATCATTAAAGTTCTAATCAGTGATTCAGCCTTTCTAGAGTGTTCAATGTAAGGTGCAGGTTCTTCCGGTGGGGCGAAGGAGGGGCCGGGACTTTAATTCATGTGGACAAAATAGAAGACTGCCTCTGTGTGGACTGAGGAAGGTGAGTCGGGGAACAAAATGGACTTTTTCCCTATGAGAGACATAAAGGAAGAATTTCAGAAGTTCACTGAGAACATGGAAGGATATTTAAGTTGAGGAGGAGGAAGATAAGTGTAGCAGAGAAATCAGCTAAATACTACCTCCAGCTTACAAGCAAACGCTGCTCCTGAACGAAGAGCTAACCACCCCAGAGGAGCCTCACCCTCGAGACAAACACACAGCTCTCAGCTCCTGAAATCCAGTTGCAGGTTTTAGTGAGATCCACCTGGCATCCAGATCAGCCATGGATAGAAACCCTCTTGGAAAGTGGAAATACAAACTGCGAAGCTCAGTATGACCAGCAGAGGCCCCTAGGTAGAAACAAGGAACGCCCTCTGTGAAGACCCCTCTGGAACTGATCAGACTTTTAAACAATATAGACTCAGCAAAAACATAAACGAAAGAACAAGACTAGAAGTTCTGAACGTCTTTATCTGTGAGTATGCTTTTTTAGAGGAAGCTGCTTGGGGGCTGGAGAGGTGGCTGAGAGGTTAAGAACACTGGCTGCTCTTCCAGAGGTCCTAAGTTCAATTCTCCAGCAACCACATGGTGGCTCACAACCATCTATAATGACATCTGGTACACTGTACTGTATACATAATAAATAAGTATTTTTTAAAAAACAGAAGAACCTGCTCCAACACACCCAGACTTTCCTTACTCCCTATTGTTTATTCTGTGAGGTTCTTTTCCCCACCCCCCACTCTACTTAGCAGAATTTTTAGAGTATTGTATTTATTTTTCTGTTTTATTTGTATCTCTCATCATATAATCATGTAAGTTTGTTCATTCAATCTATTCAGTTCATTCATACAGTTTAGGGTAGTTATTTTTCTTAGTTTCTTTTTTCTTTTTCTTTTTCCTTTCTTTCTTATTTAGTCCTGTGTTTTTACATACAGAGAGTAATATTTTGATATTGAGTAAATTTTTTTATAATTTTCTTCAGTTTTTCTCTCTTTTAGGTTGTAGAATATCATTTTAAGATGTGTTACATTTGTTAAATGATGCAAAGCTGTGTTGCATGCTTTTATGTTGCATTTGTTTAACTCTGTGAAGCTGTGTGTTACTGTGCCTGTCTAAAACACCTGATGGTCTAATAAAAAGCTGAACATCCCATATCAAGGCAGGAGAAAAACAGGCAGGGCTGGCAGGCAGAGAGAATAGATAGAAGGATAAACCTAAGAGGAGGGGAAGGAAGAACAAGGAGAGGAGGATGCTAGGGGCAGCATCACAGTTACACAGAGAAAGAAGGATGCTAGGGGCAGCATCACAGCTATGCAGCCACCCTGCCGCACAGCCAGCCATGGAGTAAGAGTAAAAGTAAGATATACAGAAGTGAGAAAAAGGTAAAATCCCAAAAGGTAAATGGGATAATTTACAGTTAATAAAAACAGACAAGAAACAAGCCAACCTAAGATCATATATTTATAATTAAGAATAAGCCTCTGTGATTTATTTGGGAGCTGGATGGCAGCCCCCAAAAGAGCCAAAGGAGCAAAGAGTAAAAGCAACCAACAACACTTCTAGTTTTGTGATTTAAAGCTTTTTCATTGTTGGCAAATCTTTCTTTTTCTCCATATTTCCTTTTTCCCAAGTCTAGAAAAAAAAAAAAAAAAGACAGACATTGAAATGCAAAAGGAATTCAGAACTCTAAACAGATTTTACAAGAGAAAAAGACTCTTCCCACCATATTATAATTAGGAAATAGGCTGAGCATGATAGCACAGCATTCATAATCCCAGCATGTGAAAGGAAAAGGTCAGCAAATCTCTCTGAGTTCAAAGCCAGCCTGGTCTACAAAGCTAGTCCAAAAGAGCCAAAGCTACACAAAGAAACCCCATCTCAAAAGTCAAAATAATAAGAAGAAAAAATATTAAGCAAACGACAAATATTTGGAACTCTAGGGGGAAACACTAACTTATCTACATAATAAAAAAGCCAGAACACATCAAATCTCTCATCAGCAACTCTAAAAAGTATATCATGAAATTATATACTTCAATCCCTGAAAGAAGTAGCAGCCAACCAAGAATGATATATCCACCAATACTACTCTTTTACAATTTATAAGTAAATAAAGTATGAGATAAGCAAAATCTGAGTTCATGACCATCAAGTTAACATTACAGAAGATAGTTTTAAAATACTATACAAAGAAGGAAGAATGACACCATCCATCACATAAGGGCAGGAAAGGATAAATTTCATAAAAGGAATCTGTATGTTCCTGGACTGGCAGAAACAATTGGGTGAAATGTTATACTAAAAAAAAAAAAAGCAATCTACGGATACCCTGCCACAGCCATCACATCACCTGACCTCAGACCATACCACAGATCCATAGTGGCAATGACAGCAACGTGGTTCCACAAAAACAGACATGTAGAACTGTAAGAGGGCCCAAAAATAAGCCACTTCTGTGAACATATTTTTAATAAAGGTGTCAAAACCATAAATATGCACTAGGAAAAATGCTGCAAATTGGATGTCACAAGAACTGCATTAGATCTATATTTGTCATCCTGCACAAAGTTAATTCAAAGTTAATCAAAGGCTTTGATTTAAAACATAAAAATTGCAACTACATAGGAAAAAACTTTAATGTGTAAGTATAGGCAGAACTTTCTTAATAAAGCCTCTATAACCCAGGAAATATCCTCAAGAACTGACAAGTGAGATTACATAAAAGTAAAAGGCTTCTGCACAGTAAAAGAAACTTTCAGCAAAATGGTGGTCTATCTACAGAATGAAAAGAAGCATTTGCCAATTCTACTTTATTAAGGAATTGACACCTAAAATACATAAAGAACTTCAGAAAATGAGCACCAAGGGTACAAAATTTCTAATCAATAAATGAGATAATAAACTGAATAAAGAAATATAGATGATCAAAAATATTTTAATTTATCATCAGGGAAATGCAAATCAAAACTAAATAGTATTATAGATAATAATAGTATATCACACTCTAGTCAGGGCTACCATAGAGAAAACAAGTAGCAATAAATGCTGATGAGTATGGAGAGAAAGAGTCTTTCTTCACTGGTGGGGCAGTGTAAGCTGGTGTGGCCGCCATGGAAATAAGTTTTCCCAAATCTTAAACCTAGAACTACTGGAAGACCTTCTGGGCATATACCACAAGGGCTATAAATCCTACTAGAGATACTTATACAGTCATGTTTATTGATGTTCTATACACAAAAACAAAAAAATAAAATCACTCTAATGTCCATCAACTAGTGAAAAAATTATGAAATTGTTATATATAAACACAATGGATTTTTATTCATATTAAATAATAAAATGGCTAGGAAAACAAATAGAACTGGAAAAAACATTCTCTTTCATATGCAGATCTCAGTTTCTAATGTGTGTGTGTGTGTGTGTGCATTTATGTGGGAATTTATGTCGAGGTCAGGAACCTAGAAGTCATATGTACTCTCAATATATCAGAGTATGAAAAGCTGAAAGATTGATCTGGCCTGAACTGGTATTAGGTGCATTTGCAGTAAGGTAAAACTGTCCTTTAGTAACCTGTTAGGGAGAATTCTCTCTTTATCATCATATGCCAACGCATAACTGGGCTTGTACATGAGTAAACCCTGACATATTAAGGGTGGGTGGGTGTGTGTGTGTAGCAGAGAAATGATTGTATAACCCAATCTATTGATCAAAATAGAGACCCAATCCAGCTATGCCTCTTAGTAACAAGGACATTAAAAAGAAAGTTCTGAAGTTGACGATTGTGTTGTTTTGAGAAGGGGCTATGTGTATAATATGTGCAGGTGAGGAAACTGTATTACAAATGCATTACTACAAGCAGGCATGTGCATAACCCCAAAACAAATGGGGGTCTTGGGCTTAAAATCCCCTGTTCTCACATGCTTCATTCCTGTAGTCCTGGGTTAAGTCCATTTGACCCTTGATATCATTTAACTCAGCTGTTTCTCCGTTTTAGTTAGTATGACCTACCTACTAGAGGAACTGGAGTATTGAAATAAGCCTCTGTTCTTGTGTAGGGGTTAATATGTGACTTTACATTTACTAGGGTTTTTTATATAAATCTAGGCCCACCTTTGTTGGTGAATATTTTTTTCAGAACAGTAATGTCCCCTTAGTGGATTTTTTCTTTAAAAATACAGAACAACTTTCTTGATCTCTTCTGACTAGTGCTGGTATGAAGTCTATTTTGTCAGTTATGAGAATGGTAATACCCGCTTATTCTGTCATTACAGTTGCTTGAAATACTTTCTTTTTAATTCTTTCACTGAAGGTAGTGTTCACTGTTGCTGATAATGTGTGTTTCTTTGAGGTACCAGATAGATGGATCCTGTGCTTTTAATTCAACCTACTAGTCTGTATCTTTTGTTTGGGAAGTTGAGACATTAGTATTCCTAGTTATTACTGAAAAACATATATTAATTTCTATCATTTTGTTGACTTTATAGTGTTTGCATAATCTTCGCTTAACTATTGCTGAGGTGCATAGTTAAAATGTTATATCTTAAGAGTTCATGATATCTTCTGTGATCTCTGTAATGCTTCAAGAATAGAGTAGTAGCTACAGAAGATAACACAGCTTCAAGATGTGCCCAGTAGTATGCAAATATCACACTAGCCCATTAACAGTGACTCCTTTAACTTCAACAAATACCAAATGATGAATGAAAAAGGAGAGTGAAGTATATACTAGAAATTAAGCTAAGATCAATAGTGAGAAGAAGGAAGTGTAGGTGGAAATAGGAATTAATACTAGATCAACTTTGAAAAAAATTTTGAAAATCAAGATGGAAGAGGTAGCTAGGAGGGGGAAACTGGAGTACTGTTAGGGTCCACATTTTCTTGGGGTTGTTCAGCTGTATATGTTAACACATATATAAGGGAGAAAAGAAAACTGGAAGGATGGAGAAAGGCTGGAATGAGAAGGAACATAAATGAGTCATGATGGGGGAAGAATAACAGACATTGAAAATAGACTGAGTGACAAGGTATACAGATCAATCCTAAAACCTAGCCGAGCAGTAGATAAATTAAAGCAAAAGTGAAGATTAGAAAATGAAAAATAAAAACTACAGGAAATTACTGCAAAATTAACAATAACAAACAAAAATGCTAAGTGTGATAAAAATGCATTCAATATTTAAAGAATATTAAATAATTTATATAGTAATATATTTTTAAATATTTAAATACATCAATCTGTGTTTCTTCCATTGAATTTGAATTCTTTCCTTTCTTGTGATATTTCATGTATCAACCTGTATTGATAAGGGAGATGTAATTTGCAATTCCAGTTCAAACCTGTAGAGCCCATTTGTAGTGTGCATTGCCCCAGTGGGGCCTAGTTTGACCAGTAGCTTTCTGGAATAAGTTTCTGGCACAACCACACCAAGCTGGATAGTGTAACTGTCCCTTCCTTCCTTGGGACTCTCTCTAGCTTGTCTTGGTGCTATAAGGCAAAAGAGAAAGTAAAGCCATTAGCTTCAGTAACAGCCTTGGGTGTCCATGGCTAGAAGGGGAGGTTATAGTCATTGCCTGGTGGTTCCCACAGACCTCAGCCAATCTCTACACTCTCCTTCAATATCTTCAGTTCCTGGGTTCCATTGCTAATCATACATCCAACCCTCAGACATCCAGCTGGCCATTGCTACAGAGCACGTGTATGAACAGAAATGCTTTCCTAATGGCTTCCATTGCTCTCACTAGAGCAGCTTAGTGCAGTTAGGCTCCCATTCCTGGTCACTCCTACCTGATTTCCCCTGGAAATACTGCTTAGCTTAATACGTTTATCTTATCTCTTACACTAGGAAGTGTATGTCACTCCCTCTCCTTAGCACTAATAACCTTATAAGTTCATGGACAAGTTACGGTGTCTCCGAATCAGATAGCTCACCACCTTCCTCCTCAATGGTCTATACAAAGGAGCCCATCCAAATAGAGCACATATACATGCCAAGTTACATCATCTTGGGAGCAAAACTAGAATAACTACTAAAACAACCATACACAATAGGCCAGTGGCAGACACATTGGAGAAGGCAGGGAGCTCAAAGTTCAGCTTACCATACCTATGAAATGAACTGGAACCCAGCACAGCTAATATGTAAATTTCAGTGGCTTACCCTCTCTGAGGTTAGTAAACCCTGAGCTAGTTGCCGTTTTCTCTTTCATGTGAAGCAAAATAGCTATAGCCTAATGTCCTTCTGAAAACAAGAGACACAGCTGCATTTTCCAGACTGGACTCAGAGTTTTACATCGTGTTGATGGCATGCACACATGCACATGGCTGGAAAGGACTTGGCTTGTGCCCACTTGCCTTTCTTCGGAGACAAACAGAAACAGGCACCTCATTCTCAAGTGACCTCTTTTGTCTCCCTCCTTCATGGCCCACGGGACCAGCTTTACTATCCAAAGTCAAGTCCAGCTGGAGCATGAAGAATTGCCAATCTAGGACTCTATCATGACTGATAAACTTAAAAGGAAATAATGAACGAGAGACTTCAAGGTGGATATTCTGGTGCCAGGTAGGGAAGCCAACACCCCTCAAACCTGCAGAAAGCAAAACTGTTTGTTTCTCACATGTTGACTAATCTTCTGTGTTATTAATATGAAAAGAACCTCCCTTAAAAGACTGTTGAATGGTGGCAATATTATTTATGAGGGCAAAAAAATAACATGTTTCTGGAATTGTTATCTCTCAGGACTGTCGCTGACATAACTTGTGAACTGTGTTTAGGATAATTTATAGATGTGTTTTTATGTTTACTGGCTCCCTTTCCCTCTGCCTCTTTCTCCCCATCTCCATTTCTCTTCACAAACAGGTTAACGCTTATTCTGAGAATTTATTTGGCTTTCCTGAGGGTGAAATGGGAGGCAACATTAAGAAGTTTATTGAAATGCTTCCCCTAGAATTCTATTCCCATCACCCACCCAGCTTGTCTTATTGATACTTAGCCTTTCGTCCATAGATCAACTAATGCCCAACATGACAATCGATAGGATCATAGATACTGGAAGAGCCTCATAAATGCACCTGAGACACCCTTTGCCTGCAAAAAATGAGTCCCATAATAAACATTTCAACTACTACTCAGCAACCCATTTTTACTAGAATAGAAATCCCAGCCCCATACCCTTCAGCTACCCTTGTGTGGCCAAATACAGATTCATAATAATCCTCTGTTGCTGCAGTCATATACTGTTCAAGCTAAATTTTGTTTACTCAGAAATATGTCTCTTGTTACCCATGGAATAGGCAGTCCCATGCTGTTGGAGCTTGTAGACTCTGAAATAACAGGTGACGAACCTTCATGGAACAGATCTGGACCCCTGAATGTAGATGACAGTCAAAAGGAGTGGGCAGTTTCTGGCGCCTCTTGCAATCAGACCATTGCCAGAGGCTCCAGAACTGGCTATCCCGGGTCTATCCCGAGTCCATGAACTAGCTTCTGGGAGCCCATGCCTATTGGGGAAAACACCTTTGTCAGCCTTGATACTTGGATGAAGGACTCAGTTCTAGCTCAACTGGATATGCCAGACCGAATAGACTCCCCTTAGGATTCCTTGCACTCTCTGGGGAGTGAACAGAGAGGGAGGTAAGGATATGGGTGGAAATTTTTTAACAAAATTTTTAAAATGAATTTTAAAAAGAAAGAAATATGTCTCATGTTCTGCCATCTTATCTAGTCCACTCCCATGTTACAGTCCCCAATTCCATATTTGGAAAAAAATTATCCCCTATATAGAACCAGAGAGACTATTTTTTAACTCTGTCTAGGGATATTTTTAAAAACTAATGGAGAAAAAGAAAAAAAAAGCAATCTCAATTTATATTTTTTCCAGTGGCATAGTCTCCCTGTTTCTGAATTAAAAAATGAATGTACAAATTGAACAATTATAAAAATGAGTGAATATACACAGCCAAATAATATGCAGTATAAATGCATAGATAAAATAGGAGAACAGAATGTGTCCTTAGGTCTCCTAAGCAGTCCCAGGAAAGACTGCTGAGCACAGATGTGTAGCATCGAGAAGCCTGCACTTCAGGGTCTATTTTAAAAAGCTTATGGTGTCAGAATGTCCACAGTATTCACTGTCCTACTTTTCATGAAAATATCCAGAAACCTATTTTTTCTCTGATTAATTGATTTGTCTATTGTGCTCTACAAAAATTAGTTTAACCAAATTCCTATTGATATTTGTAAATTTTCACCGTTTTAACAACATACCATCTCACGTATAGATGTTCAGATACACTTAGCCAGTTCTTTCCCACCCCAGGATGGCCTAAGGACTTTTCCTTCCTCCCACTCTGATATTCTCTCAATGCATGCTTCTTCTATCGGTCGACTGTGTGGCTGGTGTCTACCCTGCAGTAAGACCACTAAGTACATGAGCCCAAGATTCAGGTCCAGGCTCTGCCCTTTAATGCCACAAGACAGACAATACTAACTTCTAGTTCATAGACTTTTATGGATGTCTAAATATCGTGAGCCATATATGATGCCTGGCATTTTATAAGTTCTCAACAAATGTCTATCTTTATGACTGATATTGCTTCTATAACTAAGGAGGAAAATTACTCTCTATTCTTTTTAGGATGCATACTGGTTCATTTATCAGCTATTTTGCACACTTAATTTCTATTGACAATTTCTATTTTTTTCTCTACTTCCAACTGGATTCTTTGCTTTCTCCAGCTTCTGGTGAAACACATTGTAGAATCTGTCATTCCAGATTAACAAAATCCCCAGTAACAAAAACAAATCGGCCTCTCTAATATGGTTACAGTTGCACTTTCTCTAGGAAAGTTGGTTGTTGTAGTGATCAGTACTAACCTTTCATCTATATTGTAGATACTATCACTTATTATATTATTGACTTTTAAATTACTTTTTTCATTTATTGCACATATCTGGTGAATGCTTGTCAGTTAAATATAATAGACCATAGTTCCTAAAGGCTAGTAAAACAGCAAACAGTTTTCCATCTAATAGGGAGGATAGAGAATCCAACAGCAGTTAACAGTAGCTAGGTTCTATAGGCCTAACAACTTGTCTGTAAATCCAACTCACTGGTAAAAAGAATCCCTTGAACTGAATCTTGAATGACATCTATTTGTGAGTGATCCTAGGGAGTGTTAGAGTGTTGAGGAGCAAAGAAGGTGCTTTGCAAATGCTGGGGACCATGGTAAGACTGTAAGTAGTTTAGGATGGTAGGAAGATAATAAGCATAGATGTTGTTCTTCAATGTCTTTAATCGGTTGCTATGCAGATGTTAACTCCAAAGGCAGTATAAACTTGGTTAATCTCAATGACTCCTGAGCTCTACCTGCTCTGTAACAACAGATCAATGCATGAGTGAAAGCTTATTTTTTCTCCTTTATTGATGGTTGTTGTTGCCTCATCTGACCTCATAACCCAATTTCAAAGTGCATTTCAAACATATAAGCCTTAATTTTATATGTGTGTGTATTACCTTTTATAAAATAGTGTAAAGCAAAAAAGTTCAAATAGAAAGCCAGCCTTAGTTATTATTAACTGAGTTCTAACTTAATATCAAAGTTTATAATTTGCAAAAGTCCCCATATTCATTTGCTCCAAAAAATGTTATAAAGAAAGGCTATGCTTTAATTTATTTGATTTTCTTTTTTAATTGTTTTATTTATGTGTGACTGAGTGCTATGTGTTTGTGGGTTCAGAGGCCAAAAGCTAGTAGCATATTTTTTGAAGCTGGGGTTTTAGACAGTTGTGAGCTGCTTAACACGGGTGCTGTTAACTGCTGAGCCATCTCTTCAGCCCCTGGTTTTCTTCACTTTTAAATGAATAAATAAGAAGCAGTCTTATGTGGTAGGCTGTTGAAGAAAGAGTTACAATGTATATTTTACATATAAAGCAAAATAAAATATCTTTTACAAATTCAAGTTTCGCCTATGAAAATAAGCATTTCTGTCAGAGGAGCCCAAGGGCTTCCACGCTTGCCTGGAGAAGGTTTAAGCTGGCAGCTGACCGACTGCTCTGTTCCTCTTTGGTGAGGAGGGTTTTTGTACAGCCACACAATGGACTACTACCACTGTGGTGGACGTTCGGAGCCGGGACCAAGCTGGAAATCAAACGTAAGTAGACTCCAAACTCTCTTTTCTCCTCTGTCTATGTCTCATGGTCTCTGTGTCTAAAAGTAATGTACAAAATCTGGCTTTGAAAACATAGTCTGCATTCTCCAGGGCAAAAATAAATAATAACTCTGTAATCAAAGCTGGGGATAGATTGAACATGTTCTCTTGAAAAGCAAATGTTAGTATAATAATGAAGACTAGTGGTAGTCCTAGACAAGCCTTTGCTCAGTAGTCACTAGGCAATACTCAGTTTTTGTATGAGGGGGAAGTGAAGGGTAATCAGTGTGTGAACACGTTCGGAGCCGGGACCAAGCTGGAAATCAAACGTAAGCAGACTCTAAACTCTCTTTTCTTCTCTGTCTATGTCTCATGGTCTCTGTGTCTAAAAGTAATGTACAAAATCTGGCTTTGAAACCATAGTCTGCATTCTTCAGGGCAAAGATAAATAATAACTCTGTAATCAAAGCTGGGGATAGATTGAACATGTTCTCTTGAAAAGCAAATGTTGGTATAATAATGAAGACTAGGATAGTCCTAGACAAGCCTTTGCTCAGTAGTCACTAGGCAATACTCAGTTTTTGTATGAGGGGGAAGTGAAGGGTAATCAGTGTGTGTACACGTTCGGAGCCGGGACCAAGCTGGAAATCAAACGTAAGTATTCTTCTCAACTGATTCTTCTCTGTGTCTATTTAGGTTGCTTTGTACTCTTTTGTGTGTGTTTTCCCTAATGGGATGTCATGGATGTAACAAAGTCCATTCTCAGATTAGGTATTGAGGTCAGAAAATTATTCCACAGGAGGTTGGCTAGTGGCTAATTTTCAGGCTTTCTAAATCAACATAAATAAACTGGAGAATGAGGTATATTTGCCCATCAGGGAGGTTTTTGTAGAGGAAGAAGTTAAAGTAAATTAACTTTAAAACATGTAAAAACACGTTTGGTAGAGGGATAAGATTGGAAATAAAATATAAGTACATCTTTATTTAACTGTTAAGTTCGGCTTCCACTGTGTCTTTTCGTGAGTCTGTGTTGCTTTGAGTTAAGTGAACTGTTCTGGTGACCCAAAAGTTAAATGGAAGAGTGCCAGAAAATAGCCAGTATAGAAGTTAAATAGACAGACTGGCTTCATGTTAGATTTGGGAGAAAAAGTAAGAATTGTGAAAGGAATGAGAAAGAAATAGTTTTTCTCTGAATTTGCCAAGTCTAATTGGACTGGCTTGAGAGGCAGATTTTGGTAGGAGGGTGGCACTGATGTGAATCACTGTGATTCACGTTCGGCGCAGGAACCAAATTGGAAATAAAACGTAAGTAGATTTTTTGCTCAATTATTTGTGACATTTTGGTTCTGCTGTATCATTTATGTTAGTTTGAGATATTTTGGCTAAATGGATCATTCCTGGTGAGCCATATATGTCAACAGAAGATTCTCAGAAAATAGCCAGTGTGAGGAATGAGCTAAGAAACACATGTTTGACTTGTGGAATAGGTTTGTGAGGGAAATAGAAAAGAAAGAGCTGGGTTTTCCCTCTGAACTTAGCCAATCTAGTGGGATTGACTTCAGAGGCAGGTTTTTGTTAAGGGGACATGTCAGAGTCCTCACTGTGGCTCACGTTCGGTGGCGGCACCAAGTTGGAGATCAAACGTAAGTGCATTTTTCTTGTCTTTCTTTTACATGTATAATTTTCGTATTAGGAGTTAAAGTCAATTCCAAAAAGTAGCTGAGTGGCAGAAAATCTGTTCATCTTGAGAAAGTCTAAAGGGTTTATTAGTTGACAATTGACAAGGCATATGGTGTCAGATTTTTGTTTATCAATCTATTGAGATTAGGAGCAAAAAAGAGGCTTTAGGTGTAGAAAACATAGTTAATCCTAAGGTCACTTCCAGAGACTAGACTGGAGAGTAAGTGTAAGTGGCTATTGTCTATTTCTTTCTACGATCTGGGTCTAACTGCTGGTTGTATGGGCTTTTAGACATACAACCAGCAGTTTACGTGGAGATTTGGGGAGATAAGTAAAGAGGGCAATGCCAAAGTCAAGTTCAGGGTAAAAATGGATGTGGAACAGAACTTTTCATTGAGATAAAACTGAAAGGATGAAAACTGCAGGCGTAAAGAGGGGCTTGGAGCTCTGAGGACAGAATTAAATTAATAGAATTAAATTCATTTGTATTGAGTTCCCTCAAATACTGTGTTACATTAAATGTGGTATATAGCACAGTCTTGGGCTTCTGTCCCTCTCTTGTCTCATAAATTTTTATAACTATAAAAATCAGTGTCATTCTCTAAAATAAAAATCAGTAAAATGTTTAAAAGTATGACTGCTTGGCATGTAGAAAAGGTGACTTACTGAATAATCAGAAGAGATGTGATTCTTAGAGTCTAGAATGTGTCACAAAAATGACAAAATGACAAAATGAGACACTCTATAAAATCAAGTTCTTGGCAGTTAGCTTGTTTTTTATCTCATTTCTACATGAATGTAAATTATAATAGTAGAAATACAGTTGGGTCTAAATGCTCAAAAAGTAAGTTATATTTTTTTAATGGCTAAAATTTTTAAGATAAATGGCCCCTTTTTTCCTCAGTTATTACTTGCTCATTCATATTTTTATACCGCCAACAAGGGGCTGAAATGGTCCGCAGCTTCTTCTTTAGAACTGAAAAACTTCGCGGCCATTCAGAGTGGGCGCTAAGGGCCCCCAAAACCCCGCGGTAGCATCCTTCTGTCCCTGGCGGATCATTGTGATAAGAACAGAGCTAATAACACTAATGCAAAGAGAATAGAAATGTGACAGGCAGTACCCTAACATGGGGGAAAAGTGACTTATTGGAGATTTCAGAAATAAAATGCGTTTATCAGTATATTCCCTTATTTTCCTATGAGGGGATTAGAAAAGGCAGAAAACTCTTTTACCCAGTGTTATACTAAGATTTTAATGCATGTAATTCTTTGGAGATAAAATCAATACCAGGGAAATTGAATTAACACCACTCATAAGCCATTTATTCATGGCAAATCTACTTTGACTGTGATCTCATTAAATTCCATTCCATTACATGGCATATTAACTGCTTAACATAAGATAAATTTGCAAAATGATTTTAACTGGTTCAGTAGGCTATTTTTCTTTGTACAGAAATATGGACTAATGAAAATTTAGCATAAGCTTATTGTCCAGTACTTTAATTCGATGATAGAAAAATGTTTAAGCTGGCTGTTTTAATTCCACAAACTTTAGAATTGTTGATTAATTTGCTTAGTGGTTGACACTTCCCCAGCCAACCACAACTATTCAAGGACCTTTTAAAACTCTTTAAACTGTTTTAGGGTCATTTAAGTTATTGAATCACTTTTAATTACTTTAAAATGATGTCAACTCCCCTTAAAACTGTTAGTTTATTTAAAAGGAGAGATAAGCTGCTCATCATTTTGTTGTTTTTCTTGGCAAAGGGCTCTCAGTTATCTTTTTTACTCTCAATGTGTCAGCTAAGGGTTAGCATTCTCACAGAGGGGGATTTCCGAGAAGCCATCTGGCAGCTGCTGAAGGTCAGAAGTGAAGCCAGACAGTTTCTCCCAGGCAGGTGGCCAAGATTACAGTTGACCTCTTCTAGTGTGGCTAAAAATTGCCCCATGTGGTTTCAGGCCATCAGACCAGGGCCCAGGTCTCACCTGGAGGCCTTAGTAAGAGCTGAGAGAGTTGCTGGATATGTGCCCACACAGACCCTGGTTCAAGGTCCCACACCAAAGGAAGCCAGAGAGGTTGAAATTAGAGTATTCTTAAAAGAGGCAGGAGAAAATGAAAGGCAAAGTTCTGCTCCTACCTTAGGCATTTGTCTGTTCAGACTCTCAGACACTAGAAGTGTCAGATAAACTGTCCTGTTTTCTCACTCTGAAGCAGAAACCATTGCAGCTGATGGGGAACAGTTTCAGGGAGGAGAGGTATAGAAAAAGTCTGGAAATAGCTTCAAAGAGTCAGACACAACTTACTTTCCAAAGAAATATCTAGGAACTAGGGAATAACCCTAAACCAACAACACTGTATATATGTACTGCTTGGCCTCTTACTCCTATTCTGAAGGGTAAATGTGCTTCTCTGTGTGTCTGTCTACAATGTAATTAATTGTCCATACACAATGCACCCAAAGAGATACCTTCCCTGTTACTTCATACATCCTCTGTGCTTCCTTCCTCAGGGGCTGATGCTAAGCCAACTGTCTCCATCTTCCCACCATCCAGTGAGCAGTTAGAGGCCGGAGGCGCCTCAGTTGTATGCCTCATGAATAGCTTCTACCCCAAAGACATCAATGTCAAGTGGAAAGTAGATGGCACAGAAAGACAAAATGGCATCCTGAACAGTCTCACCGAACAGGACAGCAATGACAGCACCTACAGCTTGAGCAGCACCCTCACGTTAACCAAAGCAGAGTATGATAGGCATACCACATATGCCTGTGAAGTGGGTCATAAGACCTTATCTTCACCCGTTGTCAAGAGCTTCAACAAGAATGAGTGTTAGAGCCAGAGGTCCTGAGGCATCACCACCTGCTCCCTAGGACCATCCTCAATCTTCCCTCCCACAGTCTTGGAGCTTTCTCCACAGACTACCTACCACTGTTACAATCATCCAAACCCCCTCTCACCTCATCCCCTCCCTTTCCTTGGCTTTTATTATGCTAATATTTGAGGAAGATATTGAATAAAGTGAATCTTTGCAATTGAGATCTTTGTCTTTCTTACTAAAAGGTTGTTACTTGCTTTTCTAGTTAACTGGTTTCTGTTCTAAAGAAGTTAAATATTTAGTTGCTCTAAAGTCCAGGATACTTAAAAGAGTAAAATAAAATCATCCATCTGCCCTATGTAGCTGTCCTCTACGTGACAGCCCTCTCTAAGATTCACAAGTACTATTCCCATCTCACACCCTGGGCCATGGTGGGTTGGAAGAGGCTTGCTTCCTAGTTTCTCCTCTCCTAAATCCTCAAAGTCCAGAAGGACACAGTTCTTACAAACACATATGCTGTGACCTGATTCAGCGTCGCCTGAAAACTTGACAGAGCAATAGAGACTTGTTACCACAGCAGATAGAGACAGTCTAAATGAACAAGGAATAGGGAGAAGTTTGTGCCATTGTAGCACCTGAGCTTCAAGAGCTCTTATCCCTTGGATTGACTCCTATCTGCCACTGGCAATGCTGGGCACTGTCCAGAGCCTCCGTCAAGACTCGCTATACTGTGAGAGTAAACACATTCATCAAAATTGTACAAAGGGTTCCATAAACCTGAGAGGTGATCATTGTTATTTTTGGCCATGCCACTCTTACATGGCTGTCTCTGTACACCAGAAAACTTAATTAGCAACCATGTTCAGACTCATTTATGAAAGCCTCAAAGTGGAAACAACCAAAATGTCCACCAACAGTTAAATTTTGTTATGTTCACAATTGAACAACTGCTCAACAAAGAGAAGTAATGAAGTGCAACTATAGCAACAGCATATTTTAATCTCATAAACATGATATTAATAAAATACCATGAAGAGATATCTGGGTGTTTTGATCCATATGTGTTTAAGATTGTAAAAGTAAAACTAAAAATTAGGAGACACATTGCTGCAGGTGGGATAAGTTACAAGAAGAAAACTCTGGCATTTGGGGACATCCTGTTTCTCAGTATGGGCTATGTCACTTTGTGAAAATTTATATTGTGGTATTGGGATCTACATTCTTTCTACATGTTTTATACTTCATAATAACTTCACATAAATATCTAATACCCACTGCATAGATAAGAGAGGATAGATAATAGAAGGAATGGCCAGTAGACGGTACTGGAAGGATCCAGGATCAAATGTTCTCATTCCTAGTTCTTTCTTCCAGAGCTCAGACTACAAAATGGGAGTCAAAACATGTGATACCTTTTTGGAGTCTTCTCCTCTATCCATCAAACTAGGAACTTCAATATATAAAAATGAGATGGAGGAGATTTTCAGCAATGGGTCCAGGAATATAAACAACTTTGTCCAGGTGTGAAGAGGCTGTCTACCAAAGGTTGTACTTGGGAAGGAAGAGGATACATAACAGTTACTTTCACTCTCCCTCTCTTCCTTGGAGGGTCCTGGGTTTAGTTCCTCCCCAGCTCATCCACTCAACATACAATTACTAAGCACCTTCTCAGCCTATACTCCAAAGGAGGTAGAGAAATAATTAAGATGGTATTCTTTCCCTCAGTTAATAGTCTGGTTTTCTTACTCCTTGTCTTTCTCAAATAGCACTAGGATGGGGACAGTCACCAATTCAGATAGGGAAACACTTTGCCTTTCTACCTCTTGAGAATATTCATTACTATCCACTTTTTGAAACTTTAGAAGTTCTAGGGTTTTTTTTAATTTAATATATGTTTTTAAACATGAACTTGTTCATTCATTTCTGAGAACCAAATTTGGCAACCAGCAACCGTCTAATCTGGCTATGAATGAAAAGCAAGCCTCTTGTGAGAGGCAAGATTCTGAAGGCAGACCCATCAGGACCCAAAGAACAGAAAATAAATGTATGTTGAAACATGCCCCTTCAAAAATATATATGTTTAAGTCTTAACTGCAACAGTGCCCACAATTTTAAAAAGGAAGGTCGGATATATGTAAGCTCTGAGATAATTCTGACCATTCCTGTGCTTAATGGGAAAAAAAATTAGTCCAATTTGACATGCCATATTCTTCTTAGTTAACATTTTCGATATTACACTATTAGAGAGAAGGAGAACAGATCACAGATGCTTAGGATCTAGAGAAAGTAGGAACAAGAAAACAGATGTAACTATCAAGTGGATGTCACAAAGAGGTTCTTCGAGGTCATGGAATCATTGTCTTGATTGCAGTGGTGGTTACATCTAAATGATTTAAAGCTATATATACGCATTGCACCAATGTCCAATGTTTAGTTTTGGCGTTATAATATGATTATACAACAGATAACTACTTGAGCAAAGTAGGTGGAGGTCACATCAAAGATGAAGTCATACTTATTAGGAACATAAAAATCAACTCAAAGCCACTCTGTGTAACCTGAAATAATATGATGTCTGAACTTGCCATAAGTAGATCTAATAAAACCCCTAAGCCTCTGAAGCAAACTCCTGGCAGGTCACCTGGCAGCTCAGATAGGAGTCAAGTCCAAGTCAGGCCTTGATATGCTAATGAGCTACCCCCAAGATAGTGTTAATATGCTAATGAGACAGCCTCAAACTGTGAGTCCTAATACCACAGTTACTGCCAAAAAAAAAAAAAATTTGGAACTTTGGGAATGGTCTCTGGGATCGGTCTGCAATGCTCCTAGGACATAGCTTCACTAACATGTGTATTGGTGCCCACCAGCAAAAGGACTTGAGACTGTGTGGCCCTGGCTTCGATGGCTGTTGAAGTTTCTGCACTGTCACTGGGCCCATATAGGCCCATCTGTCAGCACTGGCCATTGGCCTACAGTCTCAAGGACCTCCTGGACCTCCTAGACCTCCATCAGTGACAATCTCCCAAGCTGCCACAGCTGAAACCATCACTGTAGATGTAGGTTGAGCCTGAAAGCTTCCAAAATGATCTCACCAAAAATGATTCCCCACTGGGTCCTTAAAGCAGTATTTCTGCCCAAACAACTCTTCCTAGCCAGGTGAGATATCTACTTAACATTTATATTAGCATGATACTATAAGAAATGTTTCTTTGGATACACCAAGCATATTAGAAAGACCAAGCTGCAAACCACAAACACTGAACAGCTTGGGATCTCAAGCACCTTGAACTGGCACTTTGGAACCCATTCCCTCCAGAGGAACACTTGAGCCAGTCTTGATGTGGGGGTGAGGAAAGTGGATTTGCCTGGAGTAGATGCTGAACTAAGCCACCTTGGAAACTTGGGACCTCCTGTCCTTGCCGAGGAGGAGAAAAGGAGATGGGGAGAAGAGTGACTTGTAGGGATGGGAGGGGAAAGGCATTTGAACAAGGGGATACATGGATAAAAAATGAGACTTTATTAATAATAAAAAAAGAGAAAAAAAGAAAGACAAACCTTGTGTGGACATCCTAATTGAGGAGAGCCCAGACTCTCCAATACTGAATCCAAATGAGTCCTAAATGCAATTATTGTTTTCTTTATATAGAGAAGGAGGCTAATGATGTGGAGACATATAAGCAAATGCACCTTATCACGGTGGGGACAGACTGGACTGATATAGAGATATGTCAAGGAGGATTAAAGACTGTTTGGAGCAACCAAAGGCTGGGAAAGAGGTATGAAATGGCTTCTCCTTCAAATATCCAGAGAAAACCAACCTAACCAATACCTTTTTGCTTAAGATTTCCTACTATGTTTTTGTCTCAGTATAATCTATACACTGGTCTTAACACAGTCTATACACTGGTCTTAGATGTCTGGGCTTTTTTTACTATCTAGTAGTTGACACTCTTTCTGCACCATGACTGTTGGCCTGCTTCTTCTCTCTCATTGACAGTCAAGCTTCACAGTGTGCTACGAATCTATCTGACCTGGAGATAAGACACCCTTAGAAACCTTCAGAACTGTGAGAGGGTAACTTCCTATTGTTTTAAGACCCAGTGTATGATACCTTGTTGAGGAAGAACCAGGAAACTGGTACAATGTAGATAGCCAAAAGTATAGCTGAGCTTTCAAGGACTTTCTTCTAAATGTATGAGTTGGCCAACAGGTGTTCATCTGTCCAGAAATGGCTGTGTCCACTTACAGGCCACTGTACCCACTCAAATATGGAAAATTCAAGTCAATATTAAATTATTGATCAAATTAATAATCAATTGATCAAATTGATCAATATTGATCAAATTAATATTGAATTAAAGATCAAATACACAAGAAATTCAGACTACTTCTCTTGGTGAGTAACATACATGCCCTCTACTCTACAATATAAACTGTGAAATCAGACTTCTGTGTCATGTGCTGGCTGTATAAGTTCATTACCTTGCATGGGTCTCAGTTTCTTACATGTGTGATGCATGTAATGATAGTAATCACTGGACAGACAAGAAGCTGCAAAGGTTAAAAGTATCAGTGTAGAGTTAGACATAGTGCAGGCCTCATATTCAAAGTGTAGTGAGGTGCAGAATGGTCTGTGTCTGCAGCACCAAGTCCCATGAGTCTGATAGTAGGCATACAGTGAGGAAAGATGCAATAGAGGAAGAAACAAATGAAAAGGAATTAAAGATAGAGGACAAGAAAAAGATGAAAGAAAACAAAACAATAATCCCCAAGCTCAGAAGGCAGAGGCAGGCAGGTCTCTGTTAATTCCAGGCCACCCTGGTCTATATAATGAATTCCAGGCCAGACAGAGGTACATAGTGAGTGAGGGGCAGGAGAAGAAGGAAGGAAAACTAGGAAAGCCCTGCCATGGCATACCCCCCATAGCAAGAAGGGTGTCATACCTCCAGGTTAGATAGATTCTTAGCACACTGTGGGGCTTGCTTGCTAATGAGCGGTTAAAGACAGGCCAATACTCATGGTGCCAAGGGAGTCATAACAATAAGTAGGACAATAAGTAGGCCTAGACATCTAAGACCAGTGTGTAGATTATACTGAGACAAAGACACAGTAGGAAAAATTAAAACTGGGCAATGGAGTTTAGTGTCATAGATTGGAAAGAGAACTAAGCCATCATCTCAAGTTACCCACATGTGTCCACCCCAATCCCAGTTCCTTCAGGTGTGCCAGCAAGACAAAGAGCTGCATCAGGGATCTTAAAGTTCCTTTCCATCTTTAATGTCTACATCTTAGAGTGGGGTCCTCGGTGACTTCAAATGAGCAGTAGCTTTCCATTTGTAGCTGGGGGGGTTGTCTATAAATGAAAGAATTTTTGAGTGGGAAAAGGTGAATAAACCCCCCCCCCCCAGCATTAATGAAGAACTATGGCTTTAGGAGAGGAAAAGGTTTTTGTTGTTTTTTTTTTTAACTATGATGTCTGCTAGATCCAGCGTGTTCCATTGGATAGCCTCACACCCAGGAGTACACAGTCAGCAGAAAATGGAGTCAATAGATCATTTTAAAAATAACAAGAGACCACTAGTGAGTGAGTACATCCCCTGCTTATCTCTCTGAGTTTGTGAGAAACATGCCCAAGCGGCAAACCATAACCACCGAACAGCTTGGGATCAGAAACACCCTGGACTGACCCTTCAAACCCCACTCCAACTATAGGAACACCTGACTCACTCTTGAGGGAGGGGGGAAAGAACTGGATTTGGCCAGAAGTGGAGACTGGTCTGAGCATTATTGGGTCAGTGGGACCATAGGACTGTCTGCTCCCTGCCCAGGGAGGGGATGGGGAGTTGCAGAGAAGAAAAATGACCAGATGTGTTGGGAGGGGGAAGGGACCTTGAATAAGAATATACAGGGATGGAAAAAAAAATCAGAGGGAAAGCTGAACACAAAGAAAATATATGTGTAGCAATCTTATTTGTATTTCTACCCTTGATAAGCCATGCTTATGATTCTTATCCTCTGTATAGTTATTGTTAACTCTTCCACATTTTAAATTCTTTTTACTGTGTTTTTTTTTGATAAATACAAAATAAAGAAGAAAAAAAATAACAAGAGGTCATGAAGCTGGGAGTTAGAAAGTAAGGGTAGATTTGGGAGGAGTTAGTGAAGGGTTTGGGAGTGAGTACAGTTAAATGCAGAAAATGCCCAAAGAATTAAAATGTTTTAAGAGAAAAAATTTCCAGAATCAACTATGCTTCCTAAAATTTGCCTTTCAAGAAGTTAACAAGTTAAATTGTTTTAGAGAAAAGGAATAGAGGGGAATAGTGAAAGAGAGGAATAAGGAGATTAAGAAAGAAGTGGAGCAAATAGAGGAAGAGAAAGAGGAGGCAAAACTGATTAATGCAGGTTAAGAAATGAAATAAGAAGGGAGAAGCCAAGATGGATACGTGTTTGTCTGTGATTTGCACTTGGTCTTGGCAAAGTTATTGATGAGTCAAAGGTTTAACTCTTCTCCCATGTCAGCCCAGAAACATCTTGTTCTTTCTTATAACCAGGCCCCCAGTGAGCTTGGGTCTTTACCGGGCCCTTTTATCTTCTCATAGAAGGGCTGTTTGTACTTCATGCCCTTGTGAAGGAAGGAAAGTTCATACTGGGATGTACTACAAGTTTTTAATACCAAAATTTGAAGAGTTTGTACAGTATATGTACAATAATTAATAATTGCTATAATACAACATACATTATGATTACATGTCAAGATGGTAATACATTCATCATTAAATCAATGTATTAATAAGTTTAATTTCACAGGTTTATTTTCATAATGGGGCTATTAGAAATTTTTAAATTTCATATATGTCTCATATTCTATACCTATCAGATAGTACTGTCTAGATCATGCTAATCTACTAAATGTGGCCTCAAAAGTGATCCCAAGTCGTTTGTTGTTTTGTTTGGTTGGTTTCCTTTGGTCTGGTTTTTGGTTGGTTGGTTGGTTGGTTGTTGTTTGGGGTTTTTTTTTAAACAAGGTTTGAAGCATTGGCTGTCATGGAATTCACTCTGTAGACCAGGCTGGACTTGAAATTCACTGAGATCCATCTGCCTCTGCTTCCTGATGCCACTATGCCTGGCTAATGATCCCAACTTTTAACAAAATGGTTGCAGACTTGATATTAAGCATGGAGAACTACGGTAGAGTTTTCCTGTATCACATTCTATACCTTACCAGATATAAAATAAACATTAACAGAAGGATCCAGTCATTTGAGGCAAGATTACACTGGAGTTAAGTGATTTAGTCCCATAATAAGAGCTCATTAAGTTGGTGAACAGGCTTGTGGTGGGGGGGAAATTCAGAGAAATGGCAGCATTGCTAATGCTGGTAAGAAAGATCCAGTAGAGGTGAAAAATGTAGTACAGGACAAAAGGAGAAATTTCCAGAATGGTGTCCCTGGATAGATGAAACAATAGGTGAACACAGTTGGAAGTGTCACCCTGAATAGACACAGTCTGCTCACCACAACAGCAAGGGAGACAGCAGTGTGCCAGACATAGCAGCAGAGAGGTCCATGGCATCAGTAAATGTGTATTGCTTAGATGTTGTAGCTTCAGACATTTGAGAAGACCTTGTAGATTGATGTAAGCCACTCAAGGTTGTAGGCAGGATACAGCTAAGAGAAGAGAGTATGGAGAAGGAGAAAGATCTTTCTAGAGAATGTCCTTGTTACATGTCATGTGTCTTCCCTTGGCTCTTCCTGCTGTCTTCTTCCCTGAAAGAGTCTTTACAGGCACTACAACCGTGGTTTCATTCCTAAGGAACAGGAACCTCATTCTTCCCATTTCTCCCGAATCCCTGCCCCTTTCCCACTCCTCTTGTGCTTGTGCACTTGCTAACACCATGCACCCACTCTGTACTCCCCATGTCTGCCTCCTTCTCTCTCCTTGCTCTGCCCTTCCGTCTGCCTGCACCTGCCATGTCTCAAAACTGAGTTGTCCTTATCAAATCTCCTGTGTGACTGAGCATCTTTGAAAGCTTCCACCTCCCAGATCTGGATGGGTCCTTTGTATTCCTGGAGCTATGAGACTCTGCATAGACTCAAATGGGAAATGACAGAGGGAAGGGATAAGAAAGTAAGGGAGGGTGACATTAGCATCATCCTCTGTAGGGCACTTAATTTCTGATACCCCACACTGAGGTGTTATTATCTGTGACTCATAGGTGAAGAAGCCAGTGCCAAGGTTCGCATATTTGAGTATTCCAGAGCTAATAGAGAATAAGGCTAAGGCAGGGATACAAAGCCCAATGGCCCAGGCCTTTTCCAAAGTTTCCCACACAGTAAGCTCTGTGTGTGTGTGTATGTGTGTACATACATATATATGTATATATATAACATTGGTTTATAAGTTTGAATAGATAATTAATAAGAGTTTTCACTCTCGGCCATCTACATAAATACATAAGCTTTGATTCCACTCTGGGTTCAAGGGCAAATGAGAAATAGTCCCCCAACCTAAGACAAAGCTATAAAACATTGATGACCAAATAGGAAAGCAGCAGAGAGACCTTCTATCCTGTGGTGGTTCCACGGATGCCAACTTGCAACAGAGTTTTACTCTGTTAACAGTGATGGATACAGTGTCTCAAATTATGTTACTGAATCTTCAAGAATCTATTTAAGACATGGAAACTAAGATTTCAGAGGAATAAATGTCATGCTTCAGATCATACAACCAGTTATGTCCAACATGGCATAATAAAGAGGCCTAATTCAAAAACAATTCTGTCCCTTCACTAATTCTTATGTACACTTACTGATTCCAGAAACAAAGGATCAGTGAATGTCCCAGTGGAAAAAAACTTAGAAATCAAATGAATAATTTAAAAATGAGGAAATGAAAAGAGATGGAATAATAGATTCAGGGTAGTTGTACACTCCTGCAATCCCAACTGTGGGAAACTGAGGCAAGAAGTGCTCCAGCTCAAACCAGCTTAGGCTACATATAGAAACTGGCCCAAAAATAATTACTAACTATTTAACTAATAGGATATTGATTGATAAGATCTGGTCACTAAGAGGCAGAACTGAAATTTGAAACCAGTGTTTTCTACCTGCTGTTTATTATTATCATTATTATTATTATTATTATTATTATTATTATTATTACAGTAATGATCTAAGTGTCGATATATAATGAGAACATTCTATGGACCTCTACAACAACTGAGAATGTTAGATTCACTTGGAAAAGTACATTCAGCCAACATCTTCGACTTCAGTACAGTGTGAAGACCCATCCCCCCACCCCAGACTGGTTATTGAGTTTCATGGTGACTGGTCTGAGAAGATTAAAAAAAGTAATGCTACCTAAGGAGGGAGTGTCCCATGGACCAAGATAGCAGCTGTCATAGCAACCGTCACACGGTTCTGATCAAGGAGACTCTTTGAGGAACTGAAAACGGAACCTCAGCCACAGCTGCTGCTTTCACTCCCATCCTCCTCCAATAGACTGGGTGGTGCAATCCACACCCTTTCGACTTACCAAAGCCTCACACACCTGCCCCCACCCCAGCACCTGGCCAAGGCTGTATCCAGCACTGGGATGAAAATGATATCAACCTCCATCTTGTTTGATATTACTCCATCTCAAGCCCCAGGCTGGACTCCAGTCCTAATGCTCTCCCACTGTCAAAGCCCAGCTTGAAATAACCAGTACCCCTGAACAGTTCTGATGTGGTCACCAGGCCTATATACAATATAAAATGTGTTATAAAAAAAATGTTTCATGAGACCCAGAACGGCTCTCAAAGTACCTGAGAGCAGCAAGATATAGTTGTGCTAAATAGTTTGGTCATCTCAATGCTGAGAAACTTGGAAGGATAGGGATGGACTGTATCAGCATTTCAGGATGGACGTCCACAAATGTCCCACAGCCCATAACAGAAGTATTTTCTTCTTGCTATATTCCTTTCCATCTATGCATGTGGCCATTCTCATATCCATTTACCCAGATGCTACTTCCTATCCAACTCAAGTTAAGTCACCTGCCCTTTGCCAACAAAGCCTAGCATCCAGGAGAGAAAATAATGTGTTTGGATATGTGAGAAGTCACTTTTATTCATTTGGGGATTTGGGGGCTTTTTAGTTTTTTGTTTGGATTAGTTTTTGTTTTTCAAGACAGGGTTTCTCTGAGTAGCCCTGGCTGTGCTGGAACTAGCTCTGTAGATCAGGCTGGCCTCAAACTCAC
This sequence comes from Sigmodon hispidus, assembly GCA_004025045.1. Lineage (NCBI taxonomy): Eukaryota > Metazoa > Chordata > Mammalia > Rodentia > Cricetidae > Sigmodon > Sigmodon hispidus. Next base: position 10,308 of record PVIH01018352.1, on the reverse strand, counting down.
AGAGATCCACCTGTCTCTGCCTCCCAAGTTCTGGGATTAAAGGCATGTACCACCATCATCTGACCTATGGATAGTTTTTGAATCCGAATGTCACTATGAAGTCTAGATTGGTCTCAAACCCATAATTCCCTCCATCTAATATGATTACAGATACATACAACCATGATGGACTTTATTCCAATCATTGGTATCTCATCTGAATTTTGTCTGCAAACAATATATTCAACAAAAACAAGTTTCAGTGTCAAGGACCTCCCAGCCTATCAGAGAAACAATCATCAGCCAGAAGTTGTACCATGAAGTAGGTGGATGTGGGTGAATTAGCTAGACAGCTTTGCAGAAGCAAGGTACTAGAAGGTCATATAACACATGTTGAAGGACAGAGAAGGTATATACTCTCACCCACCAGCCAAATGCTAGCCAAGCTTGGAACTACTTGGCACTAAGGGCATCCTCACAGATGATTACAATGCTTTGGCCCTCTGATCAGGAATGAGTCATGTGGGAGTCCATCAATTACAAAATGATTTGCTCCTCCTTTACCTTTACTTCTCTGGCTATATTAAAGCATTATCCATACACTCTGTACCTCGGGGTCACTGTGAGCAACCAATGAAGCACTATATGTAATCTATTTAGAATAGGACACAGTATAGCACTTGTGTCCAAACTTTTTATAGTCTCTTTTTTATTGATCTGTTTGCTTCATGATTTGATTTTGTTGCTGTCACTGTTGCTTATTTGGTTTTTGAGACCAAGTGTATCCCTGGCTGACCTGACACTCACTATGCAGAACCAGGGAGACACAGATTTGCAGTGATCCTCTTGCCTCCACATCCCAAATGCTTACACTAGATGCATGTGGCACCATGCATAGCTCATAGTCTTAATTTTTTTTGTTTGGTTTTTGAGACAGGGTCTCTCTGAGTAGCCCTGGATATCCTGAAATTCACTTTGTAGATCAGGCTGGCCTTGAGTTCACAGAGATCCACCTGCCTCTATCTCTCCGGTGTTGGAATTAAAGGTGTGTGCCACTACCACCTGGTTTACATTCTTAATTATTAACCAGTTGTTGGATTTCATAGCTAAACTCAATATTCTCCCTCAAGTAATCCTACAAGGAATCCTCCAGTTTAGACTGAAATATTTGTTTCTTTCAGTATGCAATAACACACCAATTTAACAGGAAAAGGCAATTTAAAATTCTCACAGTTGGGGGCTGGAGAGATGGCTCAGAGGTTAAGAGCACTGACTGTTCTTCCAGAGGTCCTGAGTTCAATTCCCAGCAACCATATGTTGGCTCACAACCATCTATAATGAGATCTGATGTCCCCTTCTGTACACTGCATACATAATAAATAAACATTAAAAAAACTCACAGTTGGGAAGATAGAGATAATGAGGCACTGGGTGAAAATACTGTTTGTATATCCTGTGTCTGACCCTCAGGCTTAAGAATCTTGGTCAGCTCCATGTGTTTTTTTCCCATCCACACCATCAAGTGCCGTAAAGGAGCTTAGGTATAACATGCATTTGCCAAAAGACTAATAATTAAGAAAAAAGGAAACATCCTTTCTAATCATGAGCATACAGTTTCAACACCCACCCAGGTGTCTTCCCCATCAGGACTAAAAGATGAAGGTGTGCTCTTTACCCTTGTGGGAAGGAGACCCTGGACACTCAAACATCACAAACACTTTTTAGTCTACAAACCAACCAAAACCCGTTTTCCTACCCACTCAGTTCACAGTGAGAGAGTGACGGTGTGTTTACTGAAATTTTTTCATGCCTAAGAATTTTAAATTTTTTTGGCCTTTTATTCAGTTTTTATGGAACAAATATTGTAGATAGAGGAAAATGGAAAATAAACACCTTGGGGAATTAAGACATATTTGACACAGAAGTTATAAGAAACTATAAATGTTTACCCCCACAGACATCCCTGAATTGCTTGGTCTATAGATGTGAATTGCACATTAGAACCAGGAGAAGATTAAGAAAGACACTCAAGGACCAGGAGGAAGTGGCCAGCCCTGCCCTTCTGGTGCTGGAGCAGGACCCACACTCAGCACTGATCTTCCTTCCACTGGGAGCCTGTCTCCAGACAAAAGCTCAAACGTGTTGCCTGGGAAGGAGGAAGAGAAGGGTTCTAACCTACTCCTAGTCAGTTCACAGTGTTCTCTCACAGACGTAAGGATTCACATATGGGTTCCCATTACAGAATTTCCTTGTCGTCCATCAGAAACAGTAAGGTAGATAGGAGGAGATTCTGGACTGAGGTTCATCACCCAAACACTAAATCTGACATCCTCTACAATTGTCCAGATTTTTCCTCTCCTCCTTCCTCTCCCAGTCCCTCCCTGCCTGCCCTCCTGAGTGTGTGTGTGTGTGTGTGTGTGTGTGTGTGTGTGTTAGTGTGTGTGTGTGTTAGTGTGTGTGTGTTAGTGTATGTGTTAGTGTGTGTGTGTGTGTGTGTGTGTGTGTTTTCTAGGTTAGTTTAGTTTAGTTGGCTTTATTGAGACAGGATTTCACAATGTACCCAAGCTGGCCTCAGTTTCACAGTCCCCCTGCCTCAGCCTCCTGAGTACTAGGATTACAGGTGTGTGTGCCACCATCTCCAGTCTTTTTTTCTTTCTTTATAAAGCAACTGAGAATACTCCATGGGTGTGAATAAGAGTATTCATGAAGTATTTTATTTAGCACATTAATGTTTAAGCTTTACTTCTATAATACATACAATTAAGGAAAAAATACATGCCTATATAGAAAAGATTAAAAAGAACAGGGAAAGGTATATTAGAGGTGAAAATAATTAAGAGAAAAGGAAGCCAGTGGGGGGTTACAGTGACTGAAAAGCCTATGTGTCTGGGAATGAGGCTGTGAGTTACAGGCTTGTCACTCATTTACCAGGATCCATTGTTAAATGACATGCTTTTTGGAGACTTCAGTGGTGATGATAACCAAAGCAGCTCACACCAACATGGAAAGACTCCCTTGAATTATTACAGTAAAGATATTATTACCCACTGCAACCAAAAGACTGGAAAAGGCCATGCTTCACAGCCCTGTAATGATTTGTCTCTGACTCACTTACATCTGCCCTCTATCCCATGCACTCATTTAGGGTTGTAAATGTTAAAGACACAGACAACTAAGGATAACTTCTTTAAAAAGAATCAAAGGCCTAAAACTGTAGAAGCAAAATAGGTATATGTGGAAAATAGCAGCACCCAAGCCCCACTGTGGCCACCCCAGCATAAGTACATACAAACATAAATATATGGTTTTGTCCAGACTGCTTGTCAGTCTACTGATGGGCCTCTCCACTCTCAATCTCACTGTGGTTTTCTAGAACACAATTTATTCAGAAATACAGTGAGCCCTAATTATTACATAAGAAAAAGAAAGGCATTTCATCTCTCCAGTCCTATATCCTGTTGCAATAGATGTTAAGTGATGTTAAACATATTCCTAATATCTGTTTCACTGACTTACTTGATACGACAGTGGCAAATGACATTGTCACTCATGTTGTTAGATACTAGATACGTGTAATAGGATTAGAGAAATGGCTCCGCATTTAAGGCATGTACCGCTCATTCAGAGGATTTGAGTTTGCTTCCCTGATTCATGCAATGCCCTAAAATAATGAAATATAAATGGCTTCACTATAACACCATTGAATCTGTTAACTTCAAAACTCCTGGAAGCTGTTTACCTTCAGGCATATCTGAACAATGAAAACTTGGCTCTCCTTCCATCTGACCTAAGGAAATTCCATTTTACCTAGTGCATTTGTAATGAAAATCTCTATCACTATCTACCCCATGTTTACCCTTGTCATGATTTTTCATGTCACAGTATGTATTAAATACCACATATCATATATGTATCTGACTTGTGCAAGTTCCAAGTATTTTCTGTTAAAATGCAAACCTGCTGGGCCTGATAGCACAAATGTGAAATCCCAGCTACTTGGGACACTGAGACAAGAGGATCTCGCATTTCAGACTTGCCAGAGCTGCGGTGTAAATTTGAGAATAGCCTTGGGTCAAGTTGGTGATACCCTATCTCAGAATTATATACATATTTGTATTTGTATATGTGTGTGCATGTGTGTGTGTGTGTGTGTGTGTGTGTGTGTGTGTGTGTGTGTATTAAGGGCTGGGAATATAGTTCCATGGCAGAGTATTTGGCTGGCATGTATAAGGTCCTAGATCTAATCCCAAGCACCACAAAACAATAATGAACATAATAATAATAAATTTTCATAACCAATTTTTATAAATATATTTTATAAACTCCTAAGAAACAAAATCTGTAGTCCTTTAAACAGAAACTGACACTGTTCCATTTAAAACTGTGCTCCAAAGCATTTAATGTAATTATAATTGTAAATCATAGAGGGCTTACAGAAAATCATTCTTGATGTCCACACTTCAGCTTATAATCTATCTATCACTCATTAAAAACCTGAATTAGGATTTTTCACACCTTGAGGCTTATGTAATCTTATAGCTGTTATAGAGATTTGTACAAAGTGTGAGGCCTTAGACAAGCACCTGTTGAATAAGTGAATAGACGAGCCAAAGTGTTGTTGATGGCTATGGGCCTATGTTTGTCAGGGTTTAGAGGACTGTTTTTCTGTATGCTTGGGTGTATTTGTTTGTTTTCTGAGCACACTGACTGACAGAGTGTGACATTAATACCCTCTGTTCACAGGTGAAAGAGCAGAACCATCTAAAGACTCGCTTGGGTGGGAAAGTTGCCCCTTACACCTGCCCTGTGCAGTCAGGCATTCTGTACACACAATCAAATTCTTGGATCAATCATCAGCTTCCGAAGATATCTGCTGCACAAACAACTCACTCTGTGCTTATTTTTCTACTGCCCTGTGGCATGTCTGTGCATTGTTGCCTAATGTTCCTGTAAGAACAGCAGACTGTACCTTCGGGAGCCAGGAAGCTAGAAATTTTATTTTTCACTTTTGACTTGGCATAATCTAATCCTTTTCCACAATCCAGCTCTCTGCCCAGTACCATGGCCACACTCACCACCTCTGAGTACACATGGTCATTTGAGGCAAGATTACACTGGAGTTAAGTGATTTAGTCCCATAATAAGAGTTCATTAAGTTGTTGAACAGGCTTGTGTGTGTGTGTGTGTGTGTGTGTATGTGTGTATTTCCAGACAAATAAACAACCTTATTTAATTATAAAAATAAATCTTTTTTAAACTTTTCAACATATATTGCAATATATTCATATATAAATATGACCTGTAAACATTACAGATTATTAAAATGTGACTACTGTTCACATGAGTCACAACTGTTTCATAGACCTAAGAAGGAACCTAGAATAGAGGTCAGAATCTGGTGCAAGCCTCACAGTGTGGCCTGGCTTACTCGGCCTTGTTAGCAGCTGACATTTAAAACAAGATTCAAAACTAAAGCTTAGGACTTTCCAACCTGTTCTTTCTCTACACTCTTAACCTAACTTAGGCCAGGAGACCTGAGAAGCTGTCGGTGGCACAAGAAATGTCCATGAGTGTCCCCACCATGACAGAAAGGCCAGAGCATGTCAGCCATCTGGTTTAACTTCAGGAAGGAATTTGATCATTTACATTATATGGCACAAACACAAATGGATTTGGAAAATGATTGTATTGGGCAAGTTTCCCTGGGTTGACTTGGGTTAAAGTGAGGTGACCTGAATCAAGCCAATAGCGAGAAGGCTGATAAATGTCACAGTTGTGTGTTCTCTGGTTCCTGTCCTCAGCAAGAACTCAGCTGCTCAAGTCCCAGAAGGAGAAGTCCTAAGAAAGCCCTACAAGCTACCGCATAAAGTGCTGCATGGAATCAGCACATTGCTGGAAAGTCAAACTGTTTTTAAGTTTATATGTTCTTTTGAGAATAAAGCTTCCATCATCTAAGAAAGATGTACAGAGTGGGAGATCCCCTAGTAGTTAAAACACAAACGCAAGCATGAAGTCCTGAGTTCAGATCCCCAGAACTCACATAGAACCAGGCACAGTAGGACACATCTGTAATTACAGCACTCCTACAGTGATATGGGGGTGGAAACAATAGGATCCCTGGAAGTGCACAGGCCAACCAGCCTGCTGTATGTAATGGCAAACAGGAGATCCTCTGTCAAAGTGAAGGTGAGGAACAGGGCCCAAGGTTTCCTCTAACTTCCAAATGAAGCAACATTTGTCTGAACTCACATCCAAATACACAAATTATACATATGCAGTGTACACGCACACACACATCACACACACACATACACACACACACACACACACACACACACACATACACACACAATCACACACACTTCAAAATGAAGAAAATGTAAATCTCCCTAATGTCTACATGGTAAGTTGAGAGTTGCCAGACTGATTTTCTTTCTTCTTCTTTCTCTCTTCTAAAGGAGTTATACCTCTATTGGAACTGACTGGTTCTTAGAAGAACCAGGCATTTTTCCAAAGGAACAGTAGAAAAAGTTCCTCAAGCCTGACATCAGAGCACCCAGAGCCCTGACATCTTCCTTCTCAATACTGGGTTTATAACCAGTATTAAAGAGAATCTGGGAAAGCAGATCCACAGTAAGAAAAGCAGGAGAGAGTCTCACTACCCACTCTATGTGCTGCATCCCATGCTCTTTAAGAAAACCATCCATCCAAGGCTAAGACAAAATGAAAAGCAGAAAGTTCTACCCTAGAGATGAATGAAGCCCTCAGGCAGGGATTGCTTGATTATTCAACCCAGTCATTATTCAATTAAAAAGAAAGCCTTATGTCAATTATTAAAGAGAAAGCCTTTTAAATCCACCAATAAATTTCTAACCCAGTATCTATTACTTTCAGTTCTCACACTGTGTTCTTTTCTGATATTTATCTGCATATTCCACCCATAGCCCCTGGATCAGCCACAAAATTACAATTTCATGTTCAACTCTGTGCACACAGAGCACTTGTTTCTACCAAAGCATCACATTGATCACTTTGAATGCTGTATTATTCTCATTCTAACAGTCCATAGTTGACTTGGCCTTTTCTCTGTTGTTACAGCTCATAGCTGTGGTCTCAACTTCCTAGAAGGATCATCTAGGCTGGCTCTCCACAGTCTCCTTCACTGTGAGAAATCACCTGCTCTGCCTGGGGTACGTTTTATCTAATCCATCAATTATTCACTTCCTAACCATCTATGTTGTAAATGTTCCATCTGTATTCTTTTGGTCTCATGAAAACATTGCTAGCTTATTTGAAAGGGCTGGAAGTGCAGCCCAAAAGTAGAGAGATGACTGGCATATCCAAGGCCTTGAACTTGATCACCACCACAACAACAATAAACAAACAAATAAAATTGAAATCAGAGGGCTCATCTGAAATACTTTTTCACCTCATAGTTAATCACTAGCTGGTGTTCATAGCAAAGGAAATGGAGCTATCATTTAACCCAGAGTAACCATTTTCTTGATGCTTAGCCAGACACTATGTGTTCCATTAAATTCCCATCCACTATTGTTGATAGACTCACTGTCTTCTTTATAAAGAAGTAACGATCCCCTTACTTAGGCTTATTGTAGAAATTAGTAAACTTTAATAAAAACCAACCTTTCACAGCACAATCTCTTAAGATGTTGAGCTCCTGAGAATAATCTTAAATGGTTAAGCTAAAAAGTAAAAACAGTTTTCGTGGAAACACCTATTCCAAATTTGAAATTGAATCATCTCTCATTCTCTGTGATTCTAAACATACACATGAGCACTTAATCAAGCTTTGAGTTCAACCATTTTAGATGCACTGACTACAACAGGGTAAGTGTGGTGTCAAAATGGTGAGACAGAGATTTTAAACATAAAAATCCAATATTAGCCCCAGGTATCCTTGATAGAACAACATGGCTAGGAGAACCAAACAAGAAAATTCCCAAATCAAAGTCCTCATCAGAAACACAGCACAGAAAATCAAAGGTAGGAAGGAACCCACCATCAAGAGCAGGTGCTCTGACAAACGGAGAAACTAGAGAAGTCAACTGAGAAATGAAAGATCTCATAGGAGCCAGAAAAATGCCACAAGGAAGGGACAGATCATCATTTCATTAATCTGAACATGAAGTAAGGAAGCAGGGGTTTTCCACCACGCCACATCACCCAGAAGAAAGCTTCTATTTTAAGAGCCCAGCCCTGCACCTGTGCAGTGCAGATGGACTTCGCAAAAGAAGAAATGAAAACAGGCTTTTCTCACTGCCAGGCTGGCATGGAGGTACAGGACACGGGCCAGATGATGGACAATGACGGAGACTGTTTTGCTGGCATGCAGGCCATCCAGATGGGGAGGTTTTTGCCTTAAGTTTCCCAGTTTTTCTTTGTAGCTTGTCCCCCAAGGAGAAAACAAGGCAAAGTCAAAGGAAAGAACTGTTAATATCCTGTCTCATGTGTAGTCCCAGTGTTTTTTGATTGAGCAGAATGAGAAATTAAAGAAGGTACAGCAATGCTATTGGCTAGAAGCGAGGGGCCTAGGGCTCTGTGCTCCCTGTTCATCAGTCACAGGAAGGGAGACCATTAGGACTTGGAATGATTTGTGAATAAAGGCAGGAAAATATCTTAACCATCTCATCTTCAGTATAATAACAAAACTGCAGTGGAAAAATGACAAACTATAAATCCAGCAAACCTGATTATGGCATTAGATCTTCCTCAACCCAGTTGACTCATCTTTGGCCCAATTGCTAGCATTGCCTATACCTCAGTTTCCCCACTTGTAATTTTTTAAGATAATAATAAAGCATACCTCTGAATATGATTGTAACTATAGTGGCAATAGATAGAACAGCACCTAGGGCAGAACCGAGGGTTGGTAAGTGTTTTTGCTATTTTTATATTATTTGTTTATACACACACACACCTGAGTGTACCACAGCACACATGTGAAGGTCAAAGAACAATTCAGGGAGTCAGTTCTCTCATTCTGCCATGGAAATTCTGGGGATTGAACTCAGGCCATCAGGCTTGGTGACAGATGCCTTCACTCATTAAGCCATTTTGTGGGCCTCTCTTATTGCTACAAAGTCATAGGAGCACTGCTAACCAAGCCCAAAGCTCAGATGAGCATCTTCACCATCCCATGTCTTCACACAAGACCAGAAAGAAGCAATAATCCCACTGACAGCCTCTCACTAGTGACAGAGTCCAGGCTGCACAGTCTTCCTCCCTCTGAAAATCTGCCATTTTTCAAAGTTTAGCTTAAATCGTGTTATTAGACCATCTTTCTTTATCAAAACCTAATTAAGACTTACTGTGTACATTTTTTTTAATCTTCAAACTTAATTCCTTTAGCAAAACAAAAAAAAATAAATCAAGGGGCTAGGGAGATGGTTGAGGATGTAAAAACTTTTGCTATGTAAACATGGAGACTTAAGTTCAAATGCCCAGCACTCACATAAAAATGATAAAGTAAAAAAAAAACCTCAATTCAGGGCTGGAGAGATGGCTCAGCAGTTAAGAGCACTGACTATTCTTTCTGAGTTCAATTCCCAGCATCCACATGGCAGCTAACAACTGTCTGTAATTCCAAGATCTGACACCCTTACACAGTTATACATGCAGGCAAAACACCAATTCACATATAAAATAAAAAATAAATAAAATTTTAAAAAAACTCAATTCAGGGGCTGGAGAGGCGCCTCAATGCCTAAGGGTATTTGCAGAGGACCCAGGGTAATATACCAGCACCCACATTTGGTGAATCACAATCATCTACAGGAGCTGACATCTTCTTGTGGCCTCTATAAGAATCCATACAAGTGTGATATAAACATATGCACAATCACACATATACACCTAATTGTTTTAAATTTCAATGAAGATCTTGGAATATAGCTCAGTAAGTAGAGTGCTTGCCTTGAAAGTTGATCCCCAGATGTCATGTAAAAGTAGCCAGAAACAGTGAGTGACACACATTTGTAATCCCAGACTAGATTCCTGAAACTCAACTGGCTAGCCAGGCTGCCTTCTTGGTGAGCTCCAAGCCCATGAAAGTACTTGTCTCGGGGCTGGAGAGATGGCTCAGTGGTTAAGAGCACCGTCTGCTCTTCCAAAGGACCCGGGTTCGATTCCCAGCACCCACATGGCAGCTAACAACTGTCTGTAGTTCCAGTTCCAGGCAAAACACCAAGGCAAATAAATAAATAAATAAAGTTTTAAAAAAAAAAAAAAAAAAAAAAAAAAAAAAAAAAAAAAAAAAAAAAAAAAAAAAAAAAAAAAAAAAAAAAAAAAAAAAAAAAAAAAAAAAAAAAA
>PVIH01018351.1:0-32811 GCA_004025045.1 Sigmodon hispidus | reverse complement strand
TTTAAGTTGAGGTCTTTGATCCACTTGTATTTGAGTTTTGTGCAGGGTGACAGGCCCGGATCTATTTGCATTTTTCTGCACACTTCCATCCAGTTATGCCAACACCATTTGTTGAATATGCTATCTTTTTTCCATTGAATGTTTTGGGCCTCTTTGTCAAAGATCAGGTGTTCATAGGTTTTTGGGTTAATGTCTGGATCCTCAATTCTATTCCATTGGTCCACAAGTCTGTTATGCCAGTACCAAGCTGCTTTTATTACTGTAGCTCTATAGTATAGCTTGAAGTCAGGGATGGTGATACCTCCTGAGGTTCTTTTGTTGAGTAAAATTGTTTTGGCAATCCTGGCTTTCCTGTTATTCCAAATGAAATTGAGTATTTTTCTTTCAAAGTCCAAAAAATATTGTGTTGGGATTTTGATGGGCAGTGCATTGAATCTGTAGATTGCTTTTGGTAGAATTGCCATTTTTACTATGTTGATCCTACCAATCCAGGAACATGGGAGAGTTTTTCATTTTCTGATATCCTCTTCAATTTCTTTCTTCAATGATTTAAAATTTTTGTCAAATAGGTCTGTTAAAAGGCACAGATGACAGCCTATGTTGGAGAGGATGCAGAGCAAGGGGAACACTCCTCCATTGTTGGTGGGAGTATAAGCTTGTTCAGCCACTTTGCAATGCAATATGGTGGTTTCTCAGAAAATTGAGAATCAATCTCCCCAAGGACCCAGCAATACCACTTCTGAGTATATACCCTAAAGAGGCACATTCACACTCCAAAGGTATTAGCTCAACTATGTTCATAGCAGATTATTTGTAATAGCAAGAACCTGGAAACAACCTAGATGTCCCTCAAATGAAGAATGGATTAACAAACTGTGGTACATCTACACAATGGAATACTACTCAGCAGTAAGAAAAAATGATATCCTAAAATTTGCAGGCAAATGGATGGATTTGGAGAATATCCTCCTGAGTGAGGTATCACAAACTCAGAGAGATAAGCAGGGAATGTACTCACTTATTAGTGGTCTCTAAACAAACAAACAAGAAAAAAAGCCAAACATGCCCAAGTGACAAACCACAACCACTGAACAGCTTGGGATCAGAAACACCCTGGATTGACCCTTCAAACCCCACTCCAACTATAGGAACACCAGACTCACTCTTGAGGGAGGGGGGACAAAACTGGATTTGGCCAGGAGTGGAGACTGATCCAAGCATTATTGGGTCAGTGGGACCATAGGACTGTCTGCTCCCTGCCCAGGGAGGGGATGGGGAGTTGCAGAGAAGAAAAATGACCAGATGTGGTGGGAAGGGGAAGGGACCTTGAATAAGGAAATACAGGGATGGAAAAAAAAAATTCAGAGGGAAAGCTGAACACAAAGTAAATATATGTGTAGCAATCTTATTTGCATTACCACCCTTGATAAGCCATGCTTATGATTCTTATCCTCTTTATAGTTATTGTTAACTTTTCCTCATTTTAAATTCATGTTACTGTTTTTTTTGTTAAATACAAAATAAAGAAGGGAAAAAAATAAATTCATTTTACTGTTTTTTGATAAATACAAAATAAAGAAGGAAAAAAAAAGAAGTGATTGATGGTGCTGTGTTTAATAGAAGAGACAAAGTTTGTGCTGGGTTTTCTGTCTCTATCTCTAGACCCCTGCTGTTTTCTTGTTCCTTCTCCTTCCAACCAGGAAAAACCCATATCTTCATGATTTTAATGTCTTGTTATGAGACAGGGATATAGCCGAATGAAAGCCTCAGGAGGTAAGGGAGTTAGAAGTCATGAACAGTGGAGAACAGAAGACCCCCAAACTACAGAAGGGTAATGGGTCAGAAAAGCATGGAATACCTGCAGAGACAGAAACTGAAACAAATACCTGTTATTATTTTTTCAAAAAGGGCATTTTTAGTATTTAGTATTTAGATATGGGAAACCAAAATCTATATACCTGAGTCATGGGGGAGAAAACCAATTTCAATGGTATATTATTGTAGTAGAAGAACTTGAAGCAGCAGGAGACCCCATGACATAGGTGGCAGTTCCCTGCAAATTGAAATATCCCCCTCAGATGGGATGAGCAGCCTTTTGAGACTTTAATGTCTAGAAAAATGAAAACTTAAAAGATTCAGGAAGGTCCTCTCCAGCTTTATAAGAAGATATACAACCCCGGGGAGGAGACTGGAGATCCAGCTGCAAGAAAGAGCATCTAGGATGTGTGGAGCTGCCTGCAAGTCATGCAGAGCACTCTCAGGCTGCAGTTTAATTGGTCATTACCTGGGCTGCTTTTTTGTGAAACATCAGTTTTTAAAATCATTCCTGCTTCTGTCAGCAATCCCTTCATCCTTATGTCTGTTAGTAGCTCCAATGAAAACTCACTGTTTTACCAAGTTGGACTTTGGTGCAGTTCTCACTTTGGTCTGTTGTGGGTTTTCCTTCTGGAGTGAGCAGATATATGTGCTGCCACACAACTTGACCTTATGAAATAGAAACTTTATTCCCTTATTCACACTCTTATTAATTCTTATTGAGTCAATACCATGATTTAAAGATCATTTTCTGGGAGAGTTTGGAAATTCAAGTCTCTAGATTCGGAATACCATGTATCCTCACTTACATGTTCCTATGTCTTAGCTTGTGCTTACATAGATGTGTTTATAGTTACCATTAACAAATACCTTCCGCTTGTAATTTCTCTTTATCCTTGTGTCTAGCACATGAGTAATTCTATTGTTTTAGGAGTTGCCCTATAGTATACTCATTGACTGACTGATGAGTCATTGAAGAATAGAGTCTCTGTTTTTCTTGCTTTGGAGACCACTGCCCACTGAACTGTGTCAAGGATGAAATGCTAAACTATACTAAGAAGAGCAAGAGCACAGAAGCTGATTTTTTCTGAACATAATGTAGGTTGAAGAAAGTCCACCTTAGAAAGGTATCTTTTAGAAATCTGGACATAGAAGGGTCAGTTAAAAGAGCAGAACAAACACCATCCTGAAAACAAGCCTCCGTACAGTGACTGTGGGCTGAATTCAGGCCCCCAAAATGTGCTGTGACAGCAGAGTTCAAAGCAAACATCCCAAATGCAGTCAAACAGGAGGCATGGTAGTAAAATTTAACAAGAGCCAGATGTCTCGGCAGACATCCCATATCTTGCCATAAATCCTGTCAATGTTCTACAACCATTAGCAGTTTAGCGCCTATAGCCTGACTAATAATTTTAAAAGATTACCTCATCCTATGTCCCATTACCCAATCCTAGAACTCCAAGACATATAGCTCCGTGCTTGTAGTTTTTCCCCATGTAAGTCCTTGTAATCAGGGCTTGGGGATTTCTCTTTCACTTTCTGTAATTGGAATTCGAGAAGAAGTCCTTGCCTTGGCTTAAATAAAGAAACCTTTGGTTTTGCCTTGAGAAGTCAGCTCTGTGTTCTTGTTGGGAGTCTCAAGACATGGGAACAATACAGTCAGATGGTTTTATTCATATTTAGATGCTTACAAATCATATTCATTGTTGAAGTACTCCTGGTTTAGTGTCAGATGTTGGGGTTGCTCTATGCTTAACACCCTGCCTGCTAGTTTCCCTTCGAGGAGGGGGTAAGAAGGCTCAGAGAACAATGGGAATCCTTGAAACAAGCAAGTCCTATTTTACTGAGGAAAGGAGAAGCTTTAAAACCATTTTCCTGAATCTTCACGGAATGGAACTAAACCCTACAAATGTAGATGATAATCGAAGGGCATTGGCAGTTTGTGGAGCCTCTTGCATTGGGACCAGAGTTTATTCCTGGTGCATGAACTGGCTTCTGGAGTCCATTTCCTACAGAGGAACATCTTACTCAGCCTTGATACTGGGGAGAGAGACTTGGATCTACCTATACTGCATATGCCAGATGGAAATGACTCACCTTGAGAGTCCTTGCCTTCCCTGGGGTATGGATGGGGCAATGGGGTAAGGGGTGGCTGGGGGAGCACTAGGAGGAGGGGAAGAAGGGGGAACAGGGGTAGGTATGGGCAAAAACAATTTAAATGAAAAAATATAAATAAATACCATTCTTCCAGCTGGGGGTGAGGCAGGGTGAAGAGTGGAGGGTAGAGGTGGGCTGGGGGTTGGGAGGAGCTTTGCTTTTGTGGTGGGGTTTGCTTTATTGTCTCTCATCATGACTTTGCCTTTGTTGTGAAGGCCCCAGACAGACTCCAGGATGGTTTATGAGGAAGTACTGGGAGCATATCTTAAGGCACCCGTTTAAACTGGCTGAGGCCAAGCTGGCCTGTAGGCCCCTAGAAGCCTCTAAGGCTAGTGTATCACACACTCTTGACCCATGTGCAGTTCCAATTTTCTCTCATGTAAATATCTAAGAGCTAAGAACTGATGTTCTTGAGATAGCAAACCAAAACTATTCAGAAGAGGGCTTGCTGTAAAGTGGTAAAGCACAGTGAGGTACAAGGTTGAGAGAAGCAGCCCAGGGTCTAGAATAAGAGAGACCTGGCTGACCAGGTCTCAAACAGAGTTTTTGGTCTGTGATTCTTATACTTTTCCTTCTTGTGACTTCAAGCTCTGGGAAAGAGCAAGATCTAGAAGTAAACTCATTCTGTAAGCAGGGAATATGTGTTGGTTAGCATACATTTTCAACTGACAGATTCTAGAATAACCTGGGAGTTGGGTCTCTTGGCATGCCTGTGGGGGATTGTTGATTGTGCTGCTTGAGGTGAGAAGACACCTTGGTTATAATGGGAGTGGTACTATTTTTTGGGTGGGGGGCCTAAACCATGCACAAGAAGAAAAAGAACATCCAGCCTTCTCTGTTTCCTGATTGTGGGTGTGATGTGACTAGATGCTTCATGCTTCTGATGACTGAGCTTTCCATCATGAAGAACCTTGAACTGTGGGCTAAAATAAAACTCTTCCTCCTTAGGTTGCTTTTGTCAGTTTTTTTTTAATTAATATATTTATTAATTTATTGCTCAGAGCCATAAGAAAAACAAAACTAGGATTGTAACAGATACTGTTTTCATCTCTGAGAAACCTGGAAATAAGTACTGCCATATTATAAGGAATGGTAGAAGCTGAATAAATAAGTAACCCCAAGGGACTGGTTATGGCTTCAATAATTGGCTGAACACCATGTTGCCAGACTTAAATGTATAAAGGTATTAGAAATATTCTCTAACATGAATGGGGAAAGCCTAATGAATTTCTCACACTTTAGACTCTCAAACTTGGCCAAAAAAAACCTCCAAAAAAACACATATATGGGGGGAATAATTCAGAGAAAATGAGTCTTTTACAAAATCGATGGATGTATTGTTGAGTGGTAATGTCATCTGCAATTAACTTTTGGTTGCAGAATAAGCAAAGCAACAATATGGTGAGTGCTAATTCAACTGCTCCTCGACTTTGTAATTGGGCTCAGCATTCTGACATGATCTTCCATCCATCACAAATCTCTACTTGATCAACCATCTGTGCTTCTCAGAGTTTTAAACCACATCTTGCTAAAATATGCACACTCAAAGTTGCATGAACATTAACCTCTTCATTACATTCCCCTATTGTGGTGCAGCTCTAAGCAAATGGAAACCATAGTGCAGTAAATAGAGAACCTAGCACCTTCTAGTACCTTTTGCCCATGTAATTCAGAAAGTATAGAATGCCACAGTGTAGGAAAATGTGCCATTTTATATTACTGAAATTGTTATTGATAGACATGGAGTCATATTTCTTTAAAACTCTTTAAACACTCACTTAATAAATTCCACCAATGAAAAGAGTAATATAAGCATTGTGTTCATACCTGAACCAGGTCTGCAAATTTCTCAATATTTTACTATACTATTGACTATTTTTATAACAAAATAGTCACAGCTACCTTTTTAATGACCTAAAGGAAAAGAAATAAACATTTTAGAAATGGGAAAGAACATGTTATACTTGGTTGTTGGCAGTGAGTTTTCCCAAACAATGATGTCACTCATCAATAATTTACTCATGACATGCCAGAGAAAAAAAGTGAAATTAGTAAGAATACCTAACATAACAAAGAATCATTCCTTTATCTCCCCTTTTTCAGACAGGGAAAGATGCAATTAGAGAGAAATAGAGACTGAGATGAATGCCATCATCAAGGGTCCATTTGCTTATTTCTTTCCTTCAGCTACTCACACAATGTGGATCCTACATGATGAAGCCTCCTAGAAGGAACAACAGGGTCTGGGCTGTTGCATTTTAACTTTCAAGGTTAAGGGAGGGTTACCTGGCTCTGTTAGTTGTGAGGGGCCCCCACTGTCTATACTCTTGTAAAATTGCAGGTGAGAGACAAAAGGGAGTCAGATAATGAAATCAAATATTTACATGTATATACACACATTAACATATATGTATATATACATATAAAAGTATGTATATATACATATATGCATTTCTCATTAATCCAGGGGAAGAAACTTCAGCTTGTTAAGAAAAGAGGTACCGTATTTATTACTTTTAAATAAATACAGCAATCTTCCCAGGATAGCAAAGCTCTGCTTAGCAGGAGCCCATAGAGATCTTTATTTGATGAATACATAAGAATGCTTTCCAATTAACTTATCAATGATTTATGAATACATAGTTCTCTGGAGTGCTTACAAATATTTGGAAAACATAATTACTTACAGAAGGATTCAACAAGCTAAATTTTCTCTGTTCAACTGAATGTTGTAGAGACCATTTGTTTACTTAGTAAATCCCTTCTTTACAAATGAGGAAAGGATACACTTGAGTCCACTTCCTACTGGCATTTTTACAAATGCCTAGTTTTTGTGACATTGCAATCACAGGACTTTGTACAGCTTGAGCTGATCTGAAAACGGTGGCTTTGCAGAGTCACCCCAGGAGGAAAGGGTTTCCTGGGGTTGCTGACTATTCTTTTCCTGGCACTCAAAACCAAGAGGATAAACTATGTTTGCTTGTCTCATTAGAAGTGATGACAAGTGCCATAAGATGAACCTAATGTGAGCTTCCCACTGTGGTGGTGTGTGTAGAGGACAGAGGAGGGCAGCTGGGAGTCTGTTCTCTCTTTCCATGGTGGATTCTGGGCTTTGGACTCAGGTCGTCAGCCTTAACAGCAAACAGTTTTACCTACTGAACTGTCCCGTGGACCTAAGATTAATTTGTCTTAAAAACTGGATTAAAATAAAATATTATTTTAAGCCTTTATGTATTGCTTATGTTTCCCTCAAATTCTGACCTGGTAATTAAATTACTGAAACTTTTTTTTCACTGTTTGCTCAGATTGTCCTGGCACTTCTTACTCTGGGGATAAAGAAAAGGTAGCAGCTTGATTTTCTGTCAAGAGCTGATAGATTGAGTTAGGGAATTGGTTTGAGAGAAATTTAGGTGTAGGCATGTTTGGGCTTAAGGAGAAGAGACATACTCTGTGAATTAACTTGTTCACAGAGATCAGGGGGACGTACAAATGCTCCTCCTTAAAGAGTCACATGGAATAGATGTGGGGGAAGAGGAGCGTCAATTTTCCTTTAAAAAGAAAAAGAGGGCTGGAGGGATGGCTCAGTCGTTAAAGGCTAGGCTCACAACTGAAAATAAAAGAAAGAGAAAAAAAAGAAAGAACAAAGAAAAGAGAAGGCAAAAATAACACTTATGAGAACATGAAATTATTAAGGTCAGTGATGTGGGAATGTCTTTCTGTAGGCTGTGAAAATCATGCTTCAAATAAAGGAACTGTTTTGACCATGGCAGGCACTGTAGGTAGGCAGGAAAATCAGAGCGTAGGCAGGAGGAGGGTGAAGTCAGAAAGAAACGATCCAGATGCCCAAGAAGAAACATGTAAAGTAACACAGGTGAGCCACAGGCCACGGGCAGGACAGATGAATGGAAATGGGATGAATTAAGATGAAAGAGTTAGCTAGCAATATGCCTAAGCCCTAGGCCAAGCAAGATGAAATTGATATAAATGTTTTTATGTTGCTTTGGAACTTTGGGATTGCTGGTCAAAATAAGCAAGGGCAAGAAGGTCTGAACCATGGGGCTAGCCAGGCCAGAAACCTCCATCTACAGGGTAGTAAAGAAATGTGGCATGGGATGTTGGTCTTAACTCACTGCGAAGATCTGTCTCTATGGCATGTCTCTGGTCCCTGGCATAGTTGGTGGCCTTTTGTCCCACAAACTCAGGAAAGGCTTCATAGATGGCCTCTTGATGCCACAGCATTGCACTGTTTCTCTGCTCCCTTCTCCCTCCTCTTTCAGCTGAGAGCACCCTAAGGACAGAGGTTGTATCCCATGAGAGCATCCTAAGGACAGAGGTTGTATCTCATGAGAGCATCCTAAGGACAGAGGTTGTATCTCATGAGAGCATCCTAAGGACAGAGGCTGTATCTCATGAGAGCATCCTAAGGACAGAGGCTGTATCCCATGAGAGCATTCTAAGGACAGAGGCTGTATCCTATTTATTTTTGTGCCATGTGAAGTGTCTGGTGCTGGTTGATGGATGGATGAATGAGTAAGAACCTTGAAACACTTAACAGAGGTTGGAATGCAGAGGGGAAAGTTTCTACATTCCCACAGTGACCCTGTTGGTTTGCAATAGACACCTGCTTTGATTGTTAGTGTTGTCAACTAAAATAGATCTGGAATTGCCTGGGAGATAGGCCTCTGGGAATATTTGGCAGGAATTATCTTTATATGCTAATTGACATGGAAAGATCTGTCTACTGTGGGTGGTACCATTTCCTGCCTGGGATCCTGGACTTGCATAAATGAAGAAAAGTAATTGAATAACATGCATGTATTCATTACCCCTTTCTTTTGACTGGGGCCAAAATGTGGCCAGTTACTTCAAGTTCCCAATGGCTACACTTTTTTTTGTCATAATGATATACTTTGAACTGTGAGTTGAAATAAACCCTAAGTGCTTTTGTTAGGGTATTTTATCACAGAAACAGAAAATAAATGAAGACACCTGCCATGAATTCATTATTGAAGTTCTAGCTCTCTGTGTGACTGTATTTGAAGACAAAAGTTGCAGAGGGCTATTAGGGGTAAGCAAGGTCATAAATATAGGACTGTAATCTGCCAGGACTGAGGGTGGTGGCTTCGTAAAATAAAAAAAAAAAAAGAGAGAGAAATGTATTGTGGATATGAATATGCACTGGGGAAAGCCATGTGGAGATGTACTGTGAGGGTATCTGTGAGTCAGGACAATGACACTCTTCAGAACCTACTACAGTGACACCCTGTGAGAAAATGAGTATCTTTGCTTATCCCTCAGGGTGTGGTGTTCTGTAATGCCAGCCTGGGTATGCCAGGAAACTGCTATTATGGGTACCTGTCTCTCACATTTTTTTTCTGATTTTTTTCTTACACAGGGGTGGGGACCATCCTTGCTGCTGGCTTTAAAGATCACAGCTAATGGAACCAAGCTGAGTACTAGACCCAAGATTATTTCTTTAGAATCTAGGGTTACATTTGACAATCATCTGTTCTGGCTGCTCAAACTAAAGTTTTATCAACATGGACATCACAGACTTGTGCATGGGTAAATGAAGGACTACCAAGAGCCATACAGAAGAGCTGGGGCTCAAAGAAGGGCACATCTGGATGGCAGAGAAGTGTCAGCAGGTGCTTCTGCCCCTCCCCTAAGACGGCCTGCTTATCCCTTTTTGAGGCACTTCTGTCTTCTTGTATCTACGTTTCCTGTAAAGCACACCGAGTAAGCTTTGCTTTCTTTTCATAAAACGTCTTTACACTGATGAGGCTTTTTGAAGTTCATTTCCCTCTCTGGCTTGAGTTTTCAGTAATGAGTATATAGACTATGAAACATGTACACAGTGGATAAAGTCTTCCCTTTATTGGCAGAAGAAATTTTTCTAAGTGCCCAATTCTAGTAATGCACTGGCATATTCTCCTCCTGATATTCATCTCCTAGTCTAATCCTATGATAGACTGCATTTCTACAGTTATTTCTGTCAAGTAGTGGTAGATGGCATACATATTTTCAAAATTTGAAATGGCAGCTGAGAAAGAAAACTGTCCCAAACAAGGTCTGGTAATATTTTTTTAATTTAATGCATATATTTATTATATATGATGCCATATGTGGATCTCATACAAGCAAACATTGAACATTGAACACATTTCCCCATCCCCTCCCCCTTCCTTCCTTCCTCCCTCTCAATTTGATTCCCTTTGTTCCCCTATACAAGTTTGCTTTTTAATTCATGTCATATAAACACACACAGGTTTATGTGTCTGTACAAAGTTAAGGAACTGCATGTATGAGAAAAAACATTTGTCTGCCTGGGACTGACTTAATGTGATCATCCCCAGCTGCCTATGTTTTCCTTTAAATAGTATCTGTTACTTTTTTCCTTTTATTTTTTAGATTATAATATAGTTATATCATTTCTCCCTTTTAATAACTTCATTCTTTATGATATAAAAAATTCTACTCTGTATTTCTACCATACTTCCTTATACTCCTCTGTTTCTGGACACTAACAGTTGTGAGTGCTAATTTAATAAACATTACAGGAAGTGTCTTTGTGACATTTTGACTTGAAATTATTTAGAGAAATGCTCAGGCCTGATATAACTGGTCATATGGTAAATGTATTTCTAGTCTTCTGAGTGAAGAGAGTAAACTTAGCTCAAGAAACCCCATTTTTGTATTCTAGTAGCCATTTTGTATTATAAAGGTAAAAATTAAGTTCAGTTTCACATTTCTGGCAGTGGTTTGCCCAATTCCAAGAGAGAATTAAACTAAGCACTATCTAAAGACATCTGGATGATCCAACCGTAAGGCAGTAAAATGGCCACCCCACCCTGATGGGGTCCAGAAATGTTAAACTGTAAAAAGTCCCTAAGTATGAGCCAATCAGCATCACACTTGCAACCTTGACCCCAAGTAACCCTGCCTTGTGGTTTTTGTCTTTAAAAAAGCTTGTGTAATTTAGGGTACTCAGCTCTTCCTTGACTCACTACATTGGGTGCCTGGAACAAGCTCCTTGCTTGACTTCCATTGTGCTGACAATAAACCTTGCTGTTGCATTTCGGACATCCCTGTCTCTGGTGGTCTCTCTGGGGGTCAAGCTTTGGGCAGAACACTGAGGAACCCCCATATTAATTTCTACTGTAGCTGGATTAGCAAGAATTCTTACCAGCACTGGGTAAGGGCTCCATTCCATCTTCATCCCCACCAGCATTTGCTTTTTTGTAGAGTGAGTTGGCCTCGAACTCAGAGATATGCCTGCCTCTGCCTCCAGAATATTGGGATTAAAGGCGTGGGCCACCACATGGGGAAGGGTGGGGTGGGGGGGCCTAGCATCTATTTTTTTTTTAATGACTGCCATTCTGACTTGGGTGAGATTGAATCTCAATGTACTTTTAATTTGCATCTCTTTGATGACTAGAGACATTGACATTTTTCACATGCTTACTGGCCTTCTGAGTATCATTCATTTGAGAATAATTTGGTCATTTCATAGCCACTCATCACTGTGGAATAATCCTTTTATACACTGTGAAGATGTGTTGCTTTCCTTGTTAATAAAATGCTGATTGGCTGATGGTAGGCAGGATTTTCAGGGTAGAAAGATTGCTGAGAAGGAGGAAGGTGGAGTCTTGAGGAGGAGACACCTTGAGACACAGAGCAAGCAAGTTGAGAAGTGTATACATGAAGTAAAGAGCCTGGGGAAACATATAGATTAATAGGAATGGGTTAAGTTATAAGCGGTACATTTTTTTTAAGCTTAAGCTATTGGCCAGACATTTATAACTAATGTTAAATCTCTATGTGGTTATTTTAGAAACTGGCTGGTGGGACAGAAAAGTCTGCCTACAGTTTATTGTTTATTTGTTTTGTGTTTTGACTTTTTGTATATTCTAGCTTTTAATCCTTAGCTAGATATCTAGCCAGCAAAGACTTTCCACCATTCTCTGGGCTGTTGTAGCAAGTTTTTCCCAGCCCGTTTTGCGTCCGGGAGGTTTGTGTCCTGGCGCGTGCAGTGGCCATTGGAACCTGGTTTGTGCCCACGGCTTTTGTACCCCAAAGAAATGAATCACACACTTATATCCTTTACACTGTTTGGCCCATATCTTAAGCACATTACTAGCTAGCTTTTACATCTTAATTCAACCCATTTCTATTTATCTTCCCACCATGTGGCTCAGCCCATGGCTGAACCAGTACCTCTACATGTTCCTCCTTCGGGGATCGGATGGAGACTGACCTAACTCCATCCTTTTCCTACCTGCCTGCGCTCTGATTCTCCACCCACTTCTACAGGGCTCTACATAGGCCAACACAGTTCTTTATTTACAGCATACAGAACATTCCACCACACTGGGCTGTTTCTTTACTTGGTTATTTTGTTTGCTGTGCAGAACTATTTTAATATTATGAAGTCCAGTTTGTCAATGGTTGGCATATTTCTGAGAAACTGTCAAACTACCTGAAAAGTCCTTGCATGTGCCAATATTTTGAAGTATTTGTCCTGCTTTTTCTTTAATATTTTCTAAATTTTAGATCTTACAATATGATATTTGATCGGTTTTGTACAAGGTTGGTGATGGGGATCAAATTTCAGCCTTTTATATGTGGATATGCAATTTTTCCAGCACCATTTAATAAAAAGGCTGTCTTCTCCTTCGGTGTATATATTTGGCATCTTAGTAAACAATCTCATGACTGTGGGTGTGTTGGTCTATTTTATTCTACTGGCTTGTGTGTTTGTTGTTGTGGTGGCTGGAAGTTCACTCAAGATAGAATGTGTAACTTCATTGTGGATTCTGGTATACTTGAAAAATGCTAGGAAATCTTTCTGCAAAGTTGTGTGTGGCTAACTTTGGTTTTTGGAGCCTCTAATGCCTTTAGACATGTTTTATATTGCATCATAATAATGTATAGATTTTAAGGACATGACACTTTTATGAACATGAAATAACACATAAATGACTTTTAACAGTTAATGAAGGTCCAGATAGGGTAAAAATTAGAGGTATTTCCAAAGTATTTTCATCAATGGTATAATGTCAGCATTAAGCTGGTTGATGTTTTTCATGACAGTTAAACATTTGTAATGACATAATGCATCAGACTGAAGTCATTTTCATCTTTACTGGACAGAAGAGTTGTTGTAGCACAGTGTGTGCCTGATTGATGTGAGTTTACAAGATAATGTCCCAGAAGAGCCAACCTTTCTGCCCTGCTCAACACCAAGGCTCTAAAATCATGAGTGTTCTTTCTGATTTCCAAAATTTGGAACTTTTTAAATAAACTGTCAATTTTTGCTTTTCTATGAATATCTCTAACAGAAGGAACATCTTTGAATTGGCTGCCGTTTTCTCTTACAAAGAATTCAAAATAAGGCTTTGACACAGACTTTTCTCAATTTGGCCAAGAGAGTGTTTTAATATTCCAATTCTAAAAATTATTAACAAGATCATCTAAGTGCCAGCTAACAGCAGACAGATTATTTGACCTTTTTTTGATAATCGGAGGCTATACCTTGAAGCTACAAACTAAAACATACAATGCAAGGATAATTTATATAATCAGAAAATCAGAAACTTGTGCATTTATGCCCTATTGAAAGAAAATCAACCTTGAGCTAGGATGAGATGGCTCAGTGGATATAGTAGGTATAGCAGAAGAATGAGAACCTGTGTTAAGATGCCCAGAACCCATGTAAAAGATCTGGGTGCAATGGTGTGTGTGTGTGTGTGTGTGTGTGTGTGTGTGTGTGTGTGTGTTTGAGACAGGATTTCCCAGTGTAGCCCTGGCTTATTGTTGCATTATTTATAATTGGTTTTTAATATAATTAGTTAATATTTATTAGGGAAAGGGAAATTTATAAATATAAGGGCGTTTTTAGGAGAAAGCAGGACTCTGTGCAGGGGAAAATCTGCATTTTTTGGACGATGCGGGAACCAAAGGGGCGAGCAAGACTGGGTCTTGGGTCTCTAATGATGTTGGCCATGTCTCTTTGGGGTCTAGTTTTTTGATGCCACAAGTGTTTATCTGGGTAAATGCTGAATTCCTACTACATCTCTTCCTTTTGTCTAATTAAGAAAGTTTTAAACTAAGTATAAGACTATATTATGGGGATTATCATAAGGTTGTGTCTGGGGGAGGGAAAGGCGCTAACATAAGGAAGGTCACACTACAACTAACAAATAATAAATACAAGGAACATCTTAATGTCTAGAATATTGACATGAGGCAATGTAAAGGGATTATTTTAAGACTATCTTGAATAATATGAATCTAATATTTAAATGTTTTTGTTGAGATATGAAATGATAGTAACCTTAACTATTTAGTCTTTAACATTATCAAGCTTGAGAGGGAAAATATATTATTTGAAGGCTCAAAGCATGAGAGAGTGACTTTTAAGATTTAGGAGAGAACAGTGACAGTTAACTATTTCAACAGTTATCTACGGCTTTTTGTATAGTGGAAGTATTTATCTTTTTGGCTATTGGCCTAGAATGTTTGACAAGTCTCTTTAGAAGCAGAGTATTTTGGGGGAGAGACTGTCTTATTTTGTCTAGGCAGGCTTTGGCAGTCTATATTTTTTATCCTGTTTGTCTAGATTGGACAGTGTGTATGTTGACAGTAGTTAGGGCAAGTGTAGTCTTTTGCCTATCAGATCATTATCTGTTAAAGAAGACAAACTCTTAGTGAGATGTCTATGATGTTTAACACTACTTCAAGAAAGGAACAGTGATGTCAGGAGTTGTAGTGTCTTTTATGGTCGAATTTTAGATAAGAAAATCTTAAATGTCATATTTTTTAGGTCTATAGAGTGGTTGAAGATGCCTGTCTATCTGATATATCTTAGCTTTATTATTTATTTATTTATTTATTTATTTATTTGCCTTGGTGTTTGCCTGGAACTGGAACTACAGACAGTTGTTAGCTGCCATGTGGGTGCTGGGAATCGAACCTGGGTCCTTTGGAAGAGCAGACAGTGCTCTTAACCGCTGAGCCATCTCTCCAGCCCCCTGATATATCTTAGCATGTTTTTGGGAAGCTTGAGTGTTTTGACTGTTATGTGACAAATCTGAGTAGTTGGAATTTGTAATTTTAGTCAACTGAAAGAGTGAAGCTTATATTGTACGAATAGGCAATTTATAAATGAGTGTATAATTTTTGTATAATGACTGTAAGTATGATGATCTTATGAATATTAACTAGGATATATATATTGTATAAAGTGACAACAGTATCTTAACTATATATTATTGTATAAAATATTTAAACAGAGTTATATAAAACAACTTGTGTATATATTATAACAAATATTATGACTAGTATAAATAAACAGAAATTGTTTTACAGAAATGACAATAATATGCTTAATATGTATCAATGTGTAAAATATTTTAAACAGAGGTAGAAACATGTGTAAAATAGGGCAATTACATATTTAATTTTGTATTAATATATAGATTACCATAATTAAACATATAGAATAATTTTTTATTTATATCAATATACAAGATTTAAATTTGTATCAATATATAGATTATCTCAATTAAGCAAATAAAATAATTTTTATTTGTATCAATATACAAACATGTATATTATGGCAATTTGTTTTTGGTTTATCTTTTGGCTAATAATTGTTTGTAGGTGGAGATAATATTTTATCTATGGTTTATTTATTTATTTTTTAAAAAATATATTTTTAAGTCTATAATTTAATTTTACCCTTCACCTAAGATTAACTTATAACCACTGTATTAGAATGATAATTATCTATAACCCGCAGATTACAAAACTTATTGGGACAGGGGTGTAGTTTTTTTATTGGATTGTTTTATGCTGACTTGTGGGCGATGGTATCTCAGTGGGGTCTTGTAAGAGTAAAACAATGGTGAAGTCTTAATGAATTGACTATAAACATGTATATAGCTATTTTTGTAATATTGGGTAAGTCTATCTGAAAATCTTGTTAAAGGTATGATATGAAGCTATTTTGTAACTGTCTTGAATGGTCTATATATCAAAAGTGATCACTGAGTGATGTCACTGGCTGTCCTGGAACTTGCTCTGTAGAACAGGCTGTCTTTAAACTCACAGAGATCCATCTGCCTCCCAAGTGCTGGGATTAAAGGTGTGAGCCACCATCAACTGGACAATGATGTGTGTTTTTAATCCAAGAACTGAGGATAATCATTTCTGGAACTCAGTGGCCAGTTAGCCCTCCTGAATCAGTGGGCTCCAGATTTAATGAGAGAACCTTTCTCAACAACCCCAGTCGGGAGCAACTGAAGAAACCACTTGACATCCATCTCTGGCCTCTATGTACATATGTGCACACATAGAAACATACACAAACTTCAAAGACACATGAGTTAAAAACAAATCACTAAGCACTTTCTAGCTAGTCAAGTAATGAATTCTTTATATTTAGATTTAGTTGGAAAATAACATTTGCTAAAACAGTAAATATTTATAGTAAAGTCAGCTTTATAATTATTATTAAAATTTTACTTATCTAAATCTCATCTCTTTCTCCACATTTCTTAACAGTTTCTAGTAGACATTTTAAATCTTAACACACTCTTTGTGGATAATACATTCGCCTTCCTTAGCTGTAGTAATTCTGGTAAGCTGTGATTCTACCCATACACAGCAAGGTGGCAAAGCCCTCTGAGCCACCTCCAATATTCATTACATCCTTCTGTGGCAAGCAACTTTTTTTAGAGAGACAAAGCAGTTACCTTGTGTGTTTAGCTTGCTATGATCTAAGATTTTATTTTTTTGCTGTAAAGCCCATATTTTAATTACAAAAATTATTTTTATTTGGGTGCTTAAGAGATCAGTTAAGGGTGCTTACTTATCTTGAAGAGGAGCAGAATTAGATTCTAGGCATCCACATCTGGTAGCTTAACACCACCTCTTACTCCAGCTCCAGGCAATGTGATGCTTCTTGCCTTCATAGGCACCTCTACCAGAATGTGTTGCCTCTTGTATTGTATTTTTGGTGATTAGCTTCATTAAAAAAAAAAAAAACAAAACAAAACAGAAAACAACTTTTATTTTTGAGATTACAATTATATAATCTCTCCCTTTCCTTTTCTCCCTCCAGAACCTTTCCATATACCCTTGCTTTTCTGCCTTTCAAATTCATGGCTTCTTTTTTTTTTTTTTTCATTAATTGTTTTTGTTATATGACTATATGTAAATACATGTATATTTCTAAATATAATTTGCTCATTCTGTATGTATATATTTTCAGGGCTGTTTGGTATTGGATAACCAGCTGCTGTGTTCTTCTCTGGGAAGACTATTTCTCCTGCTCTCAGTATTCCTTAGTTACCTGTAGTTCTTTGAGTTTTCCCCCAGACACTTTAGCATGCTTATTGGTATTGTTCTTCTTCAGCTCATGTTTAGACAGCCATGATGAGTGTCTGATTGAAGTCCAAGGTTGATGGATCTGATTGCACATGTCTAGTTGCCCAAGTTATAAGACTATCTGGGAAAATAATGGATAATTTTTATTTCTGTAAGGGATGGATGAAAGGTTCTAGTTGGTAGAAAATTCTTTAAATATAAAACAGTTTATATGGTTGTTAGCAAAAGAAGATACATGCCTCAGCTATCATAGCTACATTCCAGCTTAGGTGTGAAAGGGAGAGTGGATTCTTTTTCTTTCATTAGAAAAGCAGGAACATTCCCAGAATGCTAGCAGGCAGTCATGATGGCTTCTTGGATAATAGAGTGAATTAATTTCTTTAGTGCAAAACTGTTGGGCTTAATGAGGCAGCTGACTCAACTGCTCAAACTTTACCTTCCAATGTTAGGGTCAGCTTAGGTGATGCAATGCTGCCTCAGAGAGGTGGTAGATTGGAGGGGGATGCTGGGGATGCAGGAATTCCTTAGCTCTGTATTGGCTACAAATTACATCACCAACAAGGATGTGCTTTGAGAAAGCAGCCCATTCCTTTTCTTGGAGGATTTTGAATTAAATGTCTATCTATTCCCTGGACCTTATAACAATGGATTCCTCCTTGTTTTTCTGTTACCCAGCATAAGTTAGGTCTATAAAAACAAGCTCCTGAATTTAAGAAGTTCAACTTCATGAACACTGTGTCATAGGTGTTAAGACTAATTACACAGAGTTGCAATATTTCAGATCCGAGAAGAGCTGATCTAGACAATGACTTCATTTTTATAAAAAAAGATAAGCATTTTACGGAAATGACAACAAAGACAGGCTTGTTAAAAGCTACATAAGTGTTGACTGAAACAGTGCTAGACACTAGATTTTTTTATATTATCTTTTAGTATATTGTGATACTTAAATATTACATTTTTTTTTCTGTAAATCTGATTTCCAGGATTTATGTACTCCATAATGCTAAGTCAGCTCTTTGGAGTTCCATGAAAATGCTTGGTCTGGAACATCACTATATTCTATAGTAGTAATGTTTTTCTATTTTACAAAACAGTGGGAGGGTAATGGAAACAAAAGAGAAAATAGATAGGTAGGTAGAAAAACAGACAAATAGATACTATTCAATAGAATTTTGTTAACTGTGTCACATGATTTTTAGGTGAATATTTCATTGCTTATCATAAACTTTAGGCTGAAAAGCATCAACAAACAAGGAAAGAAATAGTTTGCAAATCACTAAATTTACATTTAAAAAACTTTGAAATGGCAGAAGTCACTGTCTGCTGTAGAACTCACTTCATTTCAGCTTCTTTCTTCTAGGCCTGCTTCTATGAGAGAGACAAAAATAGTAAATACTTCCCAGCCTCCCTTGCAGCTCGTTCTGGATGTCCACTGACATTATTCTTAGAGGGCAGTACCCAGGATAGTTAAATGTTAATGGTGGAGAGGCATGACTACTGATGGTCAGGTCATTTTTCAGGAAGTTGGAACTTCAAAAACAATGTCTACTACCCAATTTTAGCTAAGATGATGTAACTCAGGCATCATGTAGTAGGAATGTAGGACTGTAGTAGCCCAGCTATAGACTCACTTTCTGAATTCAGCCAGAGTTGTGCTCATTGTTGCATTTGCATCCTATAGACACCTCTTTGCTTTCATGCCCAACTTCCCAGTGTCTTCTCAGTATAGACTAGAAGACACACGCAGCAGCTGAGCTGAATTTCTAGGGCTTGATGCTCATTCTTTTCTACTTAAGTAGTCATTCATGAGCAAGCCACTTTCTCTCCCTATATCTTCTCTCTAAGAAGGATGCAGATAACTGACAGACTCAGGAGGCATTTTAAGATAGCAAGTCAGTGCACGGTAGTCACGTGGAGAGGGGTGACTTTGCATGTTTCTTTCTCAGGCCAACCATCTGATGTTCTAGTTATGAAACAGTTTTCATGTCTCCTAAAATGGCTGGTTAAGTCCAGGCAGTGGTGGTGCACATTGTTAATCACAGCACTCAGGAGGCAGAGGCAGGTGGATGTTTTTGGGTTCAAGGTCAGCCTAGTCTACAGAGTGAATTTCAGGATAGCCAGCGCTACACAGAGAAGCAATCAAATAAACACAACTGGATTTAAAGATTTCTAAGGCAATTGTAGGACATTAACTTTGATGATATTGTAATGAGGGATACTGAACAATGACATATAGAGCCTTGTTGACAAACTCAACTATCTTTAGCTCAGTGTCAGCATCCTCTTTACCTGAATGTGAAAGGTATTACATGACAAAGATGTTCTTTTTCGGCACAAATTGTCTACAAATTTAGATAGTTAGAATGTCATTAATTTTTTTTTTACGTTTATACACACACACACATACACACACATTCACACATTCTATACCAACCTTAGAATGGTCCCTAGTATTTCATTTTTACATTTTGTTTTTGAAGATTGCATAAGGAATTCTTCTTCCTGGTGAGAATCTGGTTAATCAAACCTTATAAACAAGTGCATTTCTTTACTCATGAGGACTTGGGTTGGTCACCATAGATTTGATAGTTTTAGGATATCTGTCCTGTCGAGGATAGTATCATATATTCACTGGTACTTCTGCAACATGATATGTGGCTCTGGAACCAAGATGTGCTGTAAGAACCAAACACACTAGAGTTCTGGACTCAGTGTAACAGAGAGAGTGGAGTTGTTTTTTTTTTTTTTTTTTTTTTTTTTTTTTTTTTTTTTTTTTTTTTTTTTTTTTTTTTTTTTTTTTTTTTTTTTTTTTTTTTTTTTTTTTTTTTTTTTTTTTTTTTTTTTTTTTTAGTATGTTCTTTTATATTGAACCAATATACTAGGTTAAATGATGAAACATACTATTAATTTCACTTTTTTTCTTTCAGGAGTATTACTTCTATTACATAAACGTACACATATGTCACATGTTCTCTTTATATTGAACAGTGCTGGCCCACATGAGTGTTGGCACATTTGAAATGCTTCTAGGGGCTGGAGAGATGGCTCA
Source organism: Sigmodon hispidus (assembly GCA_004025045.1). Taxonomy (NCBI): domain Eukaryota; kingdom Metazoa; phylum Chordata; class Mammalia; order Rodentia; family Cricetidae; genus Sigmodon; species Sigmodon hispidus. Next base: position 12,395 of record PVIH01018351.1, on the reverse strand, counting down.
GCGGTTAAGAGCACCCTCTGCTCTTCCAGAGGACCCAGTTTCGATTCCCAGCACCCACATGGCAGCTCACAACTGTCTGTAGTTCCAGTTCCAGGCAAACACCAAGGCAAATAATTAAATAAAATAATAAAAAAAATAAAATTTTTTAAAAAAATTTTAAAAAAAGAAATGCTTCTATTTAAATTCCTTTGGACATTTTCTTGGAATTCTCACAGGCCCTGCAGTTCTGACTAAGGGGAGCTAGCATGGACCATCAGCTTTGTCACCTGCAGACTAAAACCCAAGTTTAGCTTGAGGTTTTTAAAAAGATTTATTTATTTATTATGTACACAGAGTTCTGCCTGCATGCTTGAAGAGGGCAGGTGCTAGGTTTCATTACAGAAGGTTGTGAGCCACCATGTGGTTGCTGGGAATTGAACTCTGGAAGAGCAGCCAGTGCTCTCCAGCAAACTTCCAAGTATAAACATTCCCATTGAGGTTTTAGATAACTAAACTATTGTGATGGAAATAACTTGAACGGGAAGCGAGGTGAGTTAAGAATGATTCCAGGCTGTGGGAAACTACAGATTAGTGTTAGAGCCTTCGAATTATAAAATTTAAGATTTATTTCTCAAGTTAGAAACACTTAGATTTTCGCATTCAAACAATTATAAATATGTGGTTTTGCTTATAGGTGATGGTGAGAGTAACGTTAATGTGAGACCTAAGAGAAATCTGATGGCTAATTGTCAAGAAATGGCCCTGACTTTGCCTTCTGCTCCCTCTGCAGTGCAGTGCCTGGTTTCCCTCTAGTTTGTTCTGAGCAGCAGCTCAGAATGTGCCCTGTAGTCAGAGTCGGGAGGAGGGAGCTGGTCCAAGAGGAGCATTGCTTGTCGTCAAGGTAACCCGGGGAGCAGCAAACAGCACTGCATATGGGACAACAGTCAGCCTGCAGCGGCTATTGAGGAAGACTGTGGTTGAGGACCCCAGCAGGAGCGTCCCTACACCAGACTGTGGCCACTGCACAGAGTCCGGGGAGCGCTGCGCCATGGAGAAGCTGGTACTGTGCACGCTCCACGTGCGTGTGTACATGGCTCCCGCACCCAGACACTTAGGGCTCCCAGCTCCGCGGGTGGCATTAGAGGCTAAGGGATCTGGCAGGCTTTTGTTCTGGGGTTAAACTTCCGGGAGTTTGGGGCTCACAAGTGCCTTCATGAGCTTTATTATGGTAAGAGTTGCTGGTTTATTTTTTATTTTTTTACAGGCTTACAGGGTAGTCCTGTCTATTGGGGTACTAAATGTAAACGTGGGGGTTTCAGGGGTCACTTCCTCCCCACCCAGTATCTTCACCCTGTCTTTATCCCACCTATTCATTGACGCTGGTGATCAGCGACTTAGACTCAAGCCACCTGGTTGTCCCACAGCGAGCATCACAGATACACAGGTGTGGGAAAGGTCATTTTTGTGTCGTTTGTTGGCTGTTACCAGCTCTCACTGGTCCTTCGTGTTTGGGCAAAAGCAAATGTTTAGTTCCCTTGGAGAGAGAGAGAGAGAGAGAGAGAGAGAGAGAGAGAGAGAGAGAGAGAGAGAGAGAGAGAGAGAGAGAGAGAGAGAGAGAGAGAGAGAGAGAGAGAGAGAGAGAAGGGTAGGGCTAGGGTAAAGTTAGGGTAAGGTTGAAGTAGGGATAAAAGCACCTCCAAGTGGTTTTCTATCCTTTGCACAGTTGATAGATGCAGAGAGCAAAAGGTGCAAGCAAACAAGTTTCCTTTTCACTTGGTTTTACTTCTTTTAGGTTTTAGGTAGCTTCTTTGTATTTCTTTGTGGCTGGGGTCTCTGTGAAGGTTGGCAGACAAGAACTCTACCAGCGAACCACACCCCAGCCCTATTCTTTAGTTTCAGTGACTGTCTTAGAGTAAAACAAGAAAGAATTCAGGTAAACTGTGTTTGTCTTCAAAGACTGTATATGTATGTATTTATATTATATATATGTACAGACAAATATATTTCATTTAACCATACCACATATAGCTACATTACTATAAAAATCAATAAATCAAAAATCAATAAAATATGCAATTTGTTATTATTTAATAAAAGTGAATACATACTTGATGAACAGTGTATCTACAGTTCATCTACTTTGGCACTTTCTTTTCTGTAAAATCCTTGAGTTATTTTAGTTGACAAAAATTGTTTACATTTATCAGGTACACATGCAAAGTAAGTAACTTAGCTAAGGTCTCAGATAAACAAAAAGTACTGAAATTGTAGAGGTTATAGAGTGGCTAAGTGAAGCTTACTTAAAGGATACATTTTCTACAATAAGTATCTTCTTTTAATTAAGAAAACGCAAAATCAGGGCTGGAGAGATGGCTCAAGAGGTTAAGAACACTGACTGTTCTTCCAGAGGTCCTGAGTTCAATTCCCAGCAACCACATGGTGGCTCACAACCATCTATAATGAGACCTGGTAACCTCTTCTGTATACTGTATACATAATAAGTAAATAAATATCTTTTAAAAAGAGAACACAAAATCTGTTCTTACCTAGTTTCCAGAATACAATATATTGTGACAAACACTTGTCACTATCTTGCAAAATAGATGCTTTAATCTTATTGCTTCCTAACTGAAATTCTGTCACCTTCCCCTGACATCTCTCTGTATTGGGGTCAGTGCCCTGTATCCTTCCCCTGACATCTCTCTATACTGTGGTCAGTGCCGGGCCTCCAGGTGATTCCACTAGTTCAGCAGTTTTAGATTCTGCTTATGAGATCATGCAGAATTTCTCTATAAATATTTACCTTGTTTAAAAGCTGCTGCTTTGTTCTGTGAGCTTCTCATTGTGAGAGACATGTTAATATTTTTGTATAATTTAAATTACACAAGTACCTGGTGTTTCTAATAAGTCTGTTCCATCAAAAGTGAATACTAGGTTCATTATAATCTTCTCAGTAACCCTTCAGTTTTCATTGTCAAAGGAGACTGAAGTGGCAGGTGATGTGAATACTGGGAAAACCAATGACTCTTAAATCCACATGATATAAGGTCGCATATACTTTCCATGTTTTATTTTGTAAGGATTTGTAGTATACCTGTTAGCTTCACACCGTGCTCTTATGCGTTGGTAACTATGCTTACTTTAAAATTGCATCACTGTTTTCTTTGCCTCTAATTTTCTCTGGGTATGGATCTATTGAAGTTGAAAGACTTTAAATAATCAAGTGTACTGTTTCAGTTTTGGGTGGTGCTGGAATCTGGGCCTTGCACATTCTAGGTCTCTTACTACTGGGCTACATTTTTACCCTTAGATATTGTTTCTATTTTTGTTGTTCTTTGTAGGTAGTTGTCTTACACAGTAGCCCAGGCTAGCCTCCAACTCTTCCTTCCTGCTTTACCCTCCAGACAAGCACCTCCACACACAGCAATGTTTCTTGTTTAACTTCAACTGCACACCAGAAAAGTTAACTTCACATCTGTCTTTTTATCTTTCTAAGTTGCAAACCTATCAGCTCCAAAATATTGTTGAAAATCATGCTAATGGGCTGGTAAGAAGGCTCTGTGGATGAAGCCCTTACTGCCATACTTGAAGATCTGAGTTCAACCTTGAGGACTCACGTGATGGGAGGAAAGAATCAATTTCTGCAAGTTCTCCTCTTACCCTCCACCTGTGCACTGTGGCACACATGCACACATTGATTAATTAATTAATGTGACAATATTTAAAAAAATCATCTTTGTAAATTAATGAGTGAAAAAAAAGGTTACTACAGAAATGCATTTCTATAAAAATGTATAGAGTACAAATATTAAATAGGTTTCTTTTTTTTTTTTTTTCCTTTCTTTAAAAATATCTTGTAATTGCCAAGCAAAGTGACTCATGCCTTTAATCCCAGCACTCAGGAGGCAGAAGCCAGTTGATGTCTGAGTTTCAGGTCAGCCTGGCTTACATAGTGAGCTCTAGGACAGCTAGGGCTGTGTAGAGAGAAGCTGTCTTTTTATTTTTATTTTTTTCCTGTAGTAAATTCATGTAAATACACTTTTGTATCTAGAGAAAGGACAAATAATGTTTCTAGACTGACCATGAAAAAACACATCTGTAATTTCAGTTCTTAGGCACTGATGCAAAAAGAGTTTTAGGTTGTCTGCCAGCTACATCAGGAATCATCTCAAAAATCAAAAAACAAGCAAGAAATAGAATATCCCTTCTAGACATTTACACATCATGCTGAGACAAGCCAAGTATCCTTTGGTAAATACTTTGTCTGTGTGCATGGGTCACATCTTTGTAAATACTCTCTGCAAGTCTTGCCATCCCCCTCACTAAGCAAGCAGCCGCCAGTTTGCATACAGAGCAGGCAGAAGGTGGGAAGTGTTTCCATCCAGGTCAGAACAAGGAGCAGGAGCGACACAAAGGCAGGATCCGTCTGGTTGTCTGCACAGCATCACCATCTCAGTGCTCCTAGGTGTTTTCATTGCCCCTAAGCCGAGGTTGACAGGGACAAGATTTTGGCAGCCCTGGAGAATTATCATTAATACTGCAAAGCTGTGTTTCTGTGGTTACAGACACTGAAGCAAAATATAGTGCATATGGTGTCATGTTGCTGAAAACTGATCTCATAGGACTTCACCTTCCCCAGGGAGGGCAGGGTTCCTTGTCCCCCTCATGTCTAGGTAATGGAATTCCTGAAGCCAGTCTCAGTATGAGAGAAAAGATCCTCTGAACATGGCTATTTCGAAGAACTCCATCTTCTTGCCTGCTTAGAAGACTCCAGGCAGAAGCTCACCTGTTACATTTTCCCATTTTTGTCATGCTTAGCTGTTTCCTGGCTCAGGGCCATAGAGGGTGTTTATTTATACCTCTATTGCTGTTTGCTTTTGGCTTTGTGTCTGTGGCCTTCAACAAACAGGCAACAGAGAGTGGAACAGCTCTAGGTTACTTTGTCTCAGAATAAAAATCAGAGGCAGAATTCGCGAGGAAATCATCTGCCAAGGATATTTTTATCTACCAGATTGCTTCTCCTCCGGGGAACCTGCAGACCTCGGGTGGCTCCTTTGTCTGCTCCAGTCAGGGCAGGTCTTTCCTGACACTTCCCACCTGTGCTTTGAAGGACATGAACTTGGCTGGATGCCTTGGCTTTTTTTTTTTTTTTTTTCTTTCTTTCACTTCCCTCTGGAGAAAATACTTAGGAAACATGGCCAGCAAAGGGAAGGTCTGAACTACACTTGAGCAGTTCCTTCAATTTAGCAAACACTTGTTAAAAACCAGTTGTGTTCAAGTACAGCAGCAGCAGCACCCTGGGAAAGGCCCTGCTTCCACCTTCACTTCTTTTCCTCCCTCCCTCCTGCTTTATTCATTTCCTTCTCGCTTTCTCTTCCTCCCCTCCCTCCCCTCGCCTTTCCCCCCCTCTCCTTCACCCCTCCTGCCCCCTCCTCTCCTCCCTTCCTCCTTCCGTTCTCCTTTCCTTCACAGTTTGCACTTGTCATCTCATTGTCTTTTCCCTTGTCTCTCTTCCTCACCTCATTTGTCTCCTCCTCTTTTTCTTCCTTCATATACATTAAGTGCTTTTTCTCCTCTCCTTCCCTCCCTCTTTCCTCTCTCTCTCTCTCTCTCTCTCTCTCTGAATGCAAATGTACTTTGCATGTGCATAGACTGGCCAGAGTCTGTGACTCTGTATTGCCCGGGGGTGGGGTGGGGTGTGTCTTTCCTCTACCGTTCTCACCTTGTATACTGTCACTGGGTTTCTCAATGGACCTGTGGCTCAGCCAGGCAAGCTGGTCTTAGAGCCTCTAGGGTCTTCTTTTCTCTTCCTTATCACACAGCTGGGCCAGCCTCCAAACAGTGCAGGACTCAAAGGGAAATCCACAACATCTGCACATACTAGACTTCTTTTTATCTGAGGGGTTCAGGGAAAAAGGCACTCACACATTCTCTTGATGGTTTTCTTCAGACCTTATCTTTATTCTTTTACATCCTCCATTTTTTATTTTCCTCTCTCATTCCTGATGTTTTCCTTTTAACTCTATATTCCTGATGTTTCCCTTCTAGCCAACTTTAACTCTTATTCTTTAAAATTCCTTTTTAAATATTTATTTTATATATACGAGTGTCTATTTGCATGTGTTGTGTGCTGGTCGCAAGACCCTCGAAGAGACACAAACTCTCCGAAATGCAAAAGCAAGGTTTATTGAAAAGTACAAGCCTAGGCAAGAGCCCCTGACTAGCACACTGTCATAGTGGTGACCAGAGGAGGTACCTGCCCCTCTGCAAACTGGGTTTTAAAGGCAAAAACCACAAGATTAAGGGTCTTAGTATAAATACAATTCTAATTAGCTTGTTTTTTAGCGACTTCCCAGAATTCCTTTGTTATCTTAGCCAACTGTTTATCAAACCTTCCTCTATAGACTATCTCTGGGGTTAGGACATTCTGTGGATATCAGATGGCCCTAAGCTATCTCCATTGTTGTACTTTGTTCTCAGCAGAACTCAGACCTGTTTCAAGCTGAGGTTCAGGGACTTTTGCTCAAAATGGAGGCGCTTCTCTGGTTCTTCACATGTGGGCCTGTATACCAGGGGAGGGCTACAGATGATTGTGAACCACCATGCAGTTGCTGGGAATTGAACTTAGGACCTCTGGAAGAGCAGCTAGTGCTCTTAACCTCTACCTATCTCTCTGGGTCTTAACTCTATTTTTATTCCTTATATCTTGTGTCCTCCAGCAAAATCTTTCAGGCAATAAAAATTACAATGTGATTACATTCTGTTTTTCAAATGAATGATTACAATGAATACAAAACAAGTAGTAAAAACCAACATGTTTTCCATATCCCTTACATGATTAAACATTTTATGTATTATAAGTGAAAAAAAATTATCTCCCAAACCCACATACATTCATACCCAAGCAACTTGATATAAACTAAACATGTAGGCAAGCAAAAGATTTTTCTTAGTCAGGTTTTTACTGACAGGCTGCAGTTTTGCAGTTAAAAAAAAAAAAAGGCCTATTACTTTATTACTTATCTTGAAAGGCAATCTTATAAGGCATCTTAAAAGAATCACAAACCTAAACTTTTATATAGGAAAAGGAATCCTACAGCTCTACTTTAAATCTTTAGGGTACATACCCACTCATCAATAAGTTTTTTTTTTTTCTTTTCTCCCCCGGGGATTGAGGGCAGAAATAGGTACAAGGAATTAATCATCACCTCTGGTCATCAACCAGTTCTAGCAAAAAAAAAAAGTATGTGGGCTACTTTGTTCTTGTTCCCTGACCTTAAAGACTTCCTCCTCAACTACATGCCTTTCTAAAACTTCAGATTATCTTCTTGGGTTTTTCACCTCAAAGCTATTTGACAAAAACATCTTAGTCTAACTTTAATTTATCTCAAAGCTTTGTTTTAAATATGTGGTACTCCAAAACCTGTGAGCACATCTCCTAACATTAAGGTTACATGAATTTAAGCTCACTGGGCTATAGGAACTCGCTTGTTTATTTTAATCATTAACCTAAACCACAGTCTATACAGCTCCTCAATAGAGACTCATGTGTTCTAGCTGTGTGGCACATCCTCACTTATATTTTTCTTCATAAAAACTCTGTGTAAGCAAACATTATTATTATCATCATTTAGACAGTACAGGTTAGGAAGAAATCATATTCATAATAATCCACAGGTACAAATGTCCAGGAGAACAGGATGTTTGCACTACTTACAGGCAGTGGGGATCCTCCCATACCCATTCACACCATACCAGATAGCATAGAAAAATAGCAGCAGCAAACATGGAAGGGACAGCAGAAACAAAAGGTATTTCAGGGTCTGTGGTCTCCTCCTGTTGGGCTGACACCAAAAACTTCAGTTGCCACCTGCTGTTCCTCTGACCTGGCCAATGGTACTTCCTGTTGCTATGGGGTTGGGCTTATAGGTGTGAGCCACTGCACAGAAGTTTTATGTAAGTACTGGGGATCTGAATCCAGCCTGTGTGGGGCCCATGAGCAGATACCATCTAGGGAGAAGCCAGCACCTAAGGGGAAATACCTGACAGTCTAAACATTTCCTTCCTGGGAAGGGGACAGATAGTCTCCAAGTATACTTGCCGAGCTGCTATACAGGGAAATAACCACTGCTAAATGTTGAAACATCTCTAGAATTCAAAGCAGCCAATGAATTCATAGCATGTGCCCCCTTGCCTGATCTTGGTCCAATCCCAGAACTGTAACACAGCTCTGAAGCCTCTAGAACCCTCCCCCCAATACAAACCCTTGCCCTGCTGCTCAGGGTCACTCCCACTCTACCACTGTGTGGTGAACAGAGTGACCCAAGCTAGTGTGTCAATAAAGAGACTCTTTGCTGTTGCATCGGACTGATCTCTTGGTGGTCTTTTTGGGTGTCTGGACTCTGGGCACAACACCAGCATTTTCTCCTCTGAGTCATGTCTATGTTATTGCATAAATTCTACTTGATCTTATAATTAAAACCTGGAGCCAGATATTGGGGAAAAGCTGAAATATCAAAGAAACAGAGAAACAACCCACAGCCACCTCTTACCTAGCCAACTCCTCAGGCTGAAAAGGGTAGGTGCTATCTCCCTGAGTCCTCAGCTAAAGGGGAATGTATGTGAAACTGAAACTCTCCCTCCTATTTCTGGCCAAGCTATCTCAATTCAACTTTCCTAGAGCTAGGGTTAAAGGTGTGTACTACCACCTTGTGGTTCTCTTTGACCTTGAACTCACAGAGATCCAAATGATATCTGCTTCTTAATCCCAGTACTCAAGTTAATTAACCTCAAATATCAGAAGACAGAGCCAAGCCATGAAGGTCTGATATTTGAGGTTATTTTTTTTTAATTAAAAATGCAATATTTCACCATACCGAAGCCCACACATTCCTTAGCAGCTCTTTTCTTAAATTCTCCTTTGTGACACCGAGGCATCTCAGATATTCACTATGATATTAATGATATTTTCCTTTTGAATAAACAAGAAACAAGTGTGGTCCCGTATTGCTGTTTATGCCTGACATTCAGTGAGATGGGTTGACTATCTCTAGATGAGGTGTGGAGTGGTGTGGTACTTGTCAACCCCTGTGAGGCATCTGTCCAGAGTTAATACTCTACATTGGCTTACTAGTAAGAGCTTGAGATGAAACTTATCCCAGATGGGAACAACATTATGGTCAAATTCCCACAGGTCAACTTGCTGCCCTCAGATCAGATGTGCAGGGTCAGCTGTTTTGAAGCAGCTTACAGGTGGGGCCAGCGGGGTGAGACTGTGGGTCAATTCTTCTGATGACGTCAACCACAGGATATGGTCCTGGAGTTTTGGACATTAGAACAAAATTTAGCAGTCTTGCTTTTGGAATCTGTGGCAGGCTTTCTTGAACTGCCAGCCCCCATGGAGACATTATTATGCATGCTCAGCTTTAGGTTAGGTTAGTTTCTACTAACCTAAATAACCTAAATAACCTAAATTGATCCATTTCCATTCGTCTATCAAGGCTTGTTTACCTTTGTCCATCCTGCTTTCCTGCTTCATCTGTGTCTATCTGGCCCCAGCTGGCTGCCCTTTTCTCTCTGCCTGCCAGACCCACCTATCCCTCCTTGCCTAGCTATTGGCCATTTAGCTTTTATCAGACTAATCAGTTGCCTTAGGTAGGTGAGATAAAATAGTAGCACATCTTTACATAGTTAACCCAATATTCCACAACATGGGTCAATCTCTGAACACCTATTCTTGAGTAGGAGGCATCGATATCATAGAGTGTTCCACCAACTGTTCATTAAGAAATACAAACCAAGGCCTACCTCTGAGAAAGGAACTATTGCTGATTTATAATCTTCTCCAAGAGGGGCCAACCTGCATGGGGACTAGAGATCATCAAAGAACAGACAGTAACTTCTGTGTGCTACAGTGACAGTGGCCAAGGTAGCTGAGGGCAGGGGCCTCCTCTGAAGCTGGCAATGGGTCAGAAGGGGGCAGAAGGTAGAGCAGGCCTGCCCAAAGACAGGGCCTGAGCTCCTCATGAGGCCCAGTGGAGACAGACAAAGGGCCTATGGAGTGAGGCAGCAGGGGATGCTGTGGCAGAGGCAGAGGATCAGATAGGGCTTCAAAGAAAAGAAAGGGTACCACATCCTGCAGAAACCAGGCCTACTTAGAATGAAGGCATAAGCACTGGGGCTAACAAGGGAGGTTCTAATGAGACTGCCGCTCTCCACACTCACAGTCTGAAGTCTAACTTCCCAATTCTCTCAGCATCCCTAAGTGGGACTATATTTGAACTGTATTTGGACAGGGTGTTTTTTTGTTTTGTTTTGTTTTGCTTTTAAGATAGGATTTTTCTGTATAACAATCCTGGCTGTCCTGGAACTTGCTTTGTAGACGATGCTGGCCTTGAACTCATTGAGATCTGTCTGCATCTGCCTCCCATGTGCTAGAATTAAAGGCATGAACCATCATTGCTGGCCAGGGAGTCTTTTTAAAAGCATTCACATGAGGCCTTCAGTGTGGGCCCCAGTCCTATCTGATTGCCACACTTTTGTGCCCAGAGGGAAGGACAGACCTTGTGAGTGTGAAAATAGCCATCTGCAAACCAAGGGGAGAGGCCTCAAATAAAACACCCACACCATAATCTTGGACTTCAGGTCTTCAGAACCATGGGAAGATTAGTTTATTATATAGCTCAAGGCACCTCTTTTAGGAAGACAGGAGATGAAAAGTGCCTTGTTGATAAACTTAGCTGAAGCCAAACCACTGTTATTCAGTGATAAAGAGCCCCAGAGCAGGGCTGCCTCCAAGTTGCTTGGGTCTCAGAATAGCTCTGTGGCTTATCACTCTCTCCCTTTTTCTCCTCTGTACTTGGCAATCAAGGCCTTTAATTAGCTTGCTCATAGCTCACCAGAGAAAGGTGGATGTCTGTGGTCTTTTTGTCTTCTATGTGGACTGGTGTTCCTCAGCATCCTCAATTTTATCCCTTTTCCCTAAGGATGACTAGGAGAGGAGAACTAGCCCCGACCTAGACTTGATAGTCCTTTTCACAGTAGCAGATATTTAAACAGATGATAAAGCAGAAATGTTAGAGGTGTTTCTGGGCAGGAGTTGCAGCTCTGAGGTAGAGAGAGGCTTGTTTAACACGCACAAGGCCATTGGCTTAGTTCCATCTCTCACTGCCCCCATTAAAAGAATATTTACTTTTAACAAAAGAAACCCAGGTTCTAAAAGCTGGAGGATTTTCTGGTTGCCATTGCTACACAGCAAATCAAATGCAAACTTTGTGACTTAAAAATGGCACTTGTCTTTTTGCTTGCCTTTACTGCATGCCAGTTATGTGGTCCTGGCTTGGGGAGTCTACCACGTAGCTCCTGAAGAAGGTTGGACTGCCTAGGGCTAGCCCAGCAGCTAGCTTTCTTCAAAGGCAAAGACACTTTCTTGTAGTGTCTTTGAAGAGGGTGCTTTGGGTTCCGTACAGCAGGGCAGCTTAAGACAGGGACAGCTCTCAGTGTGCCAAAAGCCACAAGAAGGAGTGATCTGAAGAGTAAGGTGACAGCTGGGTCACCTTTATAACCTGGCCATGGAAGTTCCTTCTGCTCTACCCCATTGGTCAGAGCCGTGACAGTCTCCCTCTCTTAGTTACAGTTTCATTGCTGTAACTGGGTCTTGCTTATGATTTCAGAGGATTAGTTCCTGACACCCACTGTGGGAAGCAGACAAGTATTGCTCTGGAGTGATAACTGAGATTTACATGTAAATCTACACAGAGCAGGTGGGAAGGGGTGGGGGAAGGCAGAGCCTGACTAGGGCTTTTGAAACCTCTAAGTCCATCCCCAGTAACCCAGCACCTCCAACAAGGTCACACTTACTTGTCAAACAACTGGGACTAAGCATGCAAACATAGCCCGTGGAGGCCATTCTCACTCAAAACACCACACTCTCCCTCTATTTTAGTCAGACTTTCTATTGCCGCTGTTATGACTAAAACACCATGACCGAAAAGCAAGTTGGGGAGAAAGGGGTTTGTTTGACTTACACTTCCACATCCTGTTCATCACTGAAAGAAATCAGGACAGGAACTCAAACATGGCTGGAACCTGCAGGCAGGAACTGATACAGAAGCCATTGAGGGGTTTTACTGGCTTGTTTCCTCTGGCTTTCCCATCCTGCTTTCTTGTAGAACCCAGAACCACCAGGGATGGCACCACCTACCATAGGCTGGGCCCTCCCCCACTCCCCCACTGATCACAAATTGAGAAAAATGCCTTACAGCTGGATCTCATGGAGGCATTTCCTCAGCAGAGGCTCCTTCCTCTCTGATGGCTCTGGCTTGTGCCAAGTTAACACTCACAATCAGCCAACACAATCAGGCATGTTTGGGATGAGAGTAGTTTGGAGGTCTTTGTAACCCCCAAGTCACAAATGA
>PVIH01018350.1:0-29708 GCA_004025045.1 Sigmodon hispidus | reverse complement strand
GGAGGTGTGTTCCCCTTGTTCCGCATCCTCTCCAACATAGGCTGTCATCTGTGCCTTGCATTTCTCTGATGGCTACAGATGAAGAGCACTTTTTCAGGTGCCTTTCAGCCATTCACAGTTCCTCTGCTGAGAATTCCCATTTTAGATCTGTACCCCATTTTTTAATTGGGTTATTCAAGGTTTTGGGCTCTAGATTCTTGAGCTCTTTATACATCTTAGATATCAGTCCTCTATCACTTGTAGGGTTGGTGAAAATCTTTTCCCATTCTGTAGGCTGACATTTTGTCCTATTGACAGTGTCCTTGGCTTTGCAGAAGCTTCCTAGCTTCAGGAGATCCCACTTATTGATTGTTGGTCTTAGTGTCTGTGCCACTGGTGTTATATTTAGGAAGTGGTTGCCTGTGCCAATTTGTAGAAGTGTATTTCCCACTTTCTTTTCTATCAAGTTTAGTGTGGCTGAGTTTAAGTTGAGGTCTTTGATCCACTTGGATTTGAGTTTTGTGCAGGGTGACAGGCTCGGATCTATTTGCATTTTTCTACACACTTCCATCCAGCTATGCCAACACCATTTGATAAATATACTACCTTTTTTGCATTGAATGTTTTGGGCCTCTTTGTCAAAGATCAGGTGTTCATAGGTTTTTGGGTTAATGTCTGGATCCTCAATTCTATTCCATTGGTCCACAAGTCTGTTTTTATGCCAGTACCAGCTGTTTTTATTACCGTAGCTCTATAGCATAGCTTGAAGTCAGGGATGGTGATACCTCCTAAGGTTCTTTTGTTGAGTAAAATTGTTTTGGCAATCCTGGCTTTCCTGTTATTCGAAATGAAATTGAGTATTGTTCTTTCAAGGCCCAAAAAATATTGTGTTGGGATTATGATGGGCAGTGCATTGAATCTGTAGATTGCCTTTGGTAGACTTGCCATTTTTACTATGTTGATCCTACCAATCCAGGAACATGGAAGAGCTTTCCATTTTCTGATATCCTCTTCAATTTCTTTCTTCAGTGATTTAAAATTTTTGTCAAATAGATATGTTACTTCTTTGGTTATAGTTACACCAAGATATTTAAAAAATTATGTTAGAAATTGAATTGAACCTGTAGATTGCTTTTGGAAGAATTGCCATTTTTACTATGTTGATCCTACCTATCCAAGAACATGGAAGATCTTTCCATTTTCTGATATCCTCTTCAATTGCTTTTTTCAGTGATTTAAAGTTTTTGTCAAATATATATGTTACTTCTTTGGTTATTGTTACACCAAGTTATTTAATGCTATTTGAAGCTATTATAAAATGTGATGTTTCCCTTATTTATTTTCAGCCCTTTTATCTTTAGTATATAGGAGGTCTACTGATTTCTTTGAATTAATCTCATATCCTGCTACATTGCTTAAGGTGTTTATTAGCTGTAGAATTCCCTAGTAGAATTTTGTAGGTCACTTATGTGTACAATCATATCATATGCAAATATAATTTCACTTCTTCCTTCCAATTTGTATCCCCTTAATCTCCTTTCATTCTCTTAATGCTTTAGCCAAAACTTCGAGAACTATATTGAATAGATAAAGGGTGAGAGGACATCCTTGTCTAGTTTTTAATTTTAGTGGGATAGCTTTGAGCTTCTCTCCATTTAGTTTGATATTGGTCTTTGGCTTCTGGTAAATCACCTTTATTATATATATATATATTTTCCTTGCATTCCTGATATCTCCTAAACTTTTATCACATAGGGGTGTTGGATTTTGTCAAAGGCTTTTTAACTTCTAAAGATATGACCATGTAGTTTTTTTTTCAGGTTGTTTATATGATGGATGACATTTACAGTTTTTTGTATGTTGAACCATCCCTGCATTTCTGGGATGACACCTACTTGATTGAGGTGGATTTTTTTATATGTGTTTGTATTCAGTTTGCCAGAATCGTCTTGAGAATTTTTGCATCAATATTCTTGAGGAAAGTTGGTCATTAATTCACTTTCTTTGTTGCATCTATGAGTGGCTTGGGAATTAGTGTTATTGTGGCATAATAACTCATAAAAAGTGTTTGGCAGTATTTCTTCAATTTCTACTGTGTGAAAGAGTTTGAGAAGTATTCATAATAGTTCTTCTTTGAATGTCTGGTAGAATTCTGCACTGCACCCATATGGACCTGGGCTTTTTTTTCCCCCTTGGGAGAGTTTCATTTTCCTTAGAGGTTCATAGGTATGTTTAGGTTTATGTTTTAATCTGATCTTGATTTGATTTTGGTAAATGATACCTGTCCAGGAAGCTGTCCAATTCTTCTAGGTTTTCCATTTTTGTTGAGTATAGCTTTTTAAGGTATGCCCTGATAATTCTCTGGATTTCCTGGGAGTCTGTTATTATATGCCCCTTTTATATCTGATTTTGTTAATTTGAATATTCTCTCTCTGCTTTTTTGTTAGTTTGGATAAGGGTATATCTATCTTCTTGATTTTCTCAAAGAACCAAATTTTTGATTCATTGATGCTTTGTATTTTTTGTTTCTATTATATCAATTTTATCTCTAAGTTTGATTATTTCCTGCCATCTACTCCTTCTAGGTGAGTTTCTTTCTAATTGTTTAAGGCTTTCACCTGTGCTGTTAATTCTCTTGTGTGGGATTTCTTAGGTTTTTTTATAGAGACATCTAGTGCTATAAATTTTTCTCTTAACACAGCTTTCATTGTGTGCCATAAGTTTGAGTATGTTGTGGATTCATTTTCATTAAATTATAGGAAGTTTTTGATTTTTTTCTTAATTTCTTTCTTGACCCAGAGGTGCTTCAATTGAGTGATGCTTATTTTCCATGAGTTGATAGGCTTTCTATGATTTTTGATGTTGTTGAACTCTAACTTTAGACCATGGTGGTCTGATATGTTCAAGGGGTTTTTCTACTTTTTTGTATCTATTGATATTTGCTTTATGACCAAGCATGCGGTCATTTTAAAGAAATTTCCATGTGATGCTAAGAAATAGTTATATTCCTTTGCATTTGGGTAGAAGCTTCTGTAAATATCTATTGAGTCCATTTGCATCATAGCCTCTGTTGGACTCCCTATTTCTCTGTTGAATCTTTGTCTGATTGACCTATCCAAGGGTCAAAGTAGGGTATTGAAGTATCCTTCTATCAGAGTGTGACATTTGATGTGAGGTTTAAGCTTTAGTAGTATTTCTTTTACATATGTAGGTGCCCTTACTTATTAGGGGCATAAATATTTAGAATTGAGATCTTATCTTGATCAATTTTTCCTGAGATGAATAAGTAATGTCTGTCCTGGTCTCTTTTGATGGATTTTAGTTTGAAGTCTACTTTGTTAGAAATTAGGATACCAACACCATCTTGTTTCTTGGGGCCATTTGATTGGAAAATATTTTCCTACCTTTTACTCTGTGCTGCTGTTTGTCTTTGAGGCTGAGGTGCATTTCTTGTATGTAGCAGAAGAATAGCATCTCTTTTTTGTGTCCATCATGTTAGGATGTATCTTTTTATTGGTGAATTGAGTCCATTGATATTAAGGGATATTAATGACCACGGATTGTTATATCCTGTTATTTTTGGTGGTAGCTTGTGTGTATTTTTTTCATTGGGCTTTTCTTCTCTGGGTTTATTGATTGTGTTGTGGTATATCTCTGGGATCCTTAGGTTGTAGTTTTTCCCTCTAGTGCTTTCTGTAGGGCTTGATTTGTGGATAGGTATTGTCTAAATCTGATTTTTTTTGTGAAATATCTTGCTTATTCCATCTATGGTGATTGATAGTTTTTCTGGATATAGTAGTCTGGGTTGGCAGCCATGCTCTTCTAGTGTCTGTATAATTTTTGACCAGAGATTCTCTCTTCCATCTCTTGGATTCTGTTGGTTATGCTTATATCTGTAGTTTCAGCTCCTTTCTTCAGATTTTCTCTTTTTTGCTTTTTGTGCCTTCTTTATTGCTTCTATTTCAATTTTTATTTCCTGGAAAATTTCTTTCTTTTGTTGGTTTTCCTTGTGTTGTTTTCTTTCAAGGATTTGCTCATCTCTTCCAATTTGTTGTTTGTTTTCTCTTCTACTTCTTTAAGGAGATTTTTATATTTTCTTTTAAGGCTTCTATAATTTTAATAAAGGTGTTTTTGATGTTGCTTGCTTCTTTTTCCTTTTCATTGCTCTGTTTAGGTTTTGGTGTTGTAGAACCACCAGTTTCTTCTGGTGTTGCCTTTTTGTTCTTTATATTGTTATATGTATTCTTGCAATGGTGTCTGCCTATTGCTTCAATGGTTCACTCTTAGTCAGTTTCTAGTCACTTGTAGTTGGAGGAGTTATATGTCTCCTGTCTGCTCTGGACATGGTGTCTGTAGGATCTTTGACTCTGCTCTGTACTTGAGTTCAAAGTTTGAAAGTGTCAGTCTATGATGATGTAGCTTGCCCTATAGGTAGGGCCCAACTGTGGGAGGTCCCTCCTACTATGTGTTTATAGAGATCACTGGGGAAGGACCCTCCCTCAGGTTTATCCTAGGCTCTGACTGCTGTGGAGCATGAGGTCAGATCTGTGGGTGTGTCCCCAGCCCCAGAGAGGAATTCACAGTACTGCACAGTAGCTGGAATCTGGGTTTTCGTTTTGGGTTTTTTTTTTTTTTTTTTTTTTTTTTTTTTTTTTTTTTTTTTTTTTTTTTTTTTTTTTTTTTTTTTTTTTTTTTTTTTTTTTTTTTTTTTTTTTTTTTCAGATCCCAAGCTGTTCAGTGGTTGTGGTTTGCAGCTTGGGTGTTCTTTACTATTTTTTTTAAGTCCACTAGTGAATGAGTACATCCCCTGCTAAACAGGGCTCCTTTTCAGATACTGATTTGGCTCCCTGCCTTGATGTGTTGTGCCAGTGCTGCTACTCAGACAGAGAGGGAGTTAGGGAAGGACACAGAGTAGACTTTCTAGTGACTCTAGAATCATCACTCCAGAATTAAACCTGCCACTTCAGCTCTCCACCCTCTCCTGCATGCCCTCCATACCTATCCTTTCTACATCACCTACTCTATTCTCCCTTCTAAAATATCTTCACTACCTCATTTTTTCCTTTGCCTAAATCTACTTTCTTCTTCCACCACTGATCTCTTCAACTTTCTCTTTCTTCTGTCTTCCTGCCAGAGTATACCCCACCATGATCACACACATTAACAGGTTTACTCAGCCTAGCCCTCCAAATGCATCTAGACCTACCTATGTTGCTCTGCTGTTTGGTAGCAACATCTCATTGTCCCCGGGAAATATTTAGAAATAAACTCACAATTTACATTTTACATTGAAAAATGAGAGCCGATTCCGTGCTAAATAATGTAGAGATCCTTAGGTTAAACCCCCACTGTGTGAACTATAACATCAAAAAGCAGAGAGGGGGTAAGTCCCCAGGCAGATATGTCTAGAGTGTCAAGAACACACTTCTCCACTCTCCTTTGCTCTTTGCAGCTTCAAGCACAGGCTGGTTTTACAGAAAGAAATTAGGTTACAAAGGATCTAACCTGCAAGCATTCTTACTTTTGTTTTTCATGATTTGGGGAATACAAAGTTCCCATCATCTTTTTTCCACTTCTTCCTCTCCAAAATATCAGTCAAAGAACTGTCTCAAAGATTTATGTCCCAAGCCTTTAACCATTCCAGAAAAGCATAAAGTCAGCTGAGCCAATGACATCCCAAGGTCTAGAGTTTCAGAAAACTTCTTACCTGCTGGTACCATCAGTGATATATATGATCAACAGTTGTCACAAAGAAATGCATTAACCAGGTCCTCCAGGAGCCTCATCACCCAGAACATGAGCACATGGGAGAGATGTGAGCTCAAAAGAAAATCAGGGTGACTAGCGAGCCCTGTGGAAGCATACTCATTTTCCTTATTTCAGTGCAGAAGAGATGATAAAGGGTTTTGAGGTTCCTTTGTCAAATTCCCAATTCTTTCAACATGAATGCCATCTGTGGCTGTCACCTTCCCGTCAGAGCTCCTGAGAACAGCCTCTTGTTTCTGGACAATGGAGTACTGCTCAGCAGTAAAAAAAAAAAAGGGGGGGGATATAAGGGGATATACTCACTCATTAGTGGTCTTTAAGCAAAAACATTTTTTTCTTCATTGAAAGATGGTGGGTGAATAAAGTGATTTAAAACACACACACACACACACACACACACATATACACACAAAACTTCTAGTTTGACTGTAGAAGGGTTGCTTAGCAGAAATTTGTGCATCCGTGGGCATTTGCTGTGGTGGCCATAGTGCATCCATGGGCATTTGCTTTCTTCATCTGTAGCTGAGCCTAACCTGGCTTGAGGGGTTTTAGATTTTATTTTTTATGTTTTATATATTTTAGAGAAAAGAGAAGTTTTATTACTTTAAAAAAGAAAGGAAAGAATTGCATGTGCCTACAGACTAACTTGGAATGGCCTTTCTCCATCTGCAGTATTCTTCTCTGAATCCAGCAAACCCTCTGGTCTCCATGGAGCCTTGTTTCTTTGTTAAATCATTAAATTCTCATTTTTGATGTATTTGGAAATCAAAATGTCCTCCAAATGGCCTTCTTAAAAAATGCTGCCCAAAACTCTCAGTTTCTTTATTTTTCCAAGAAAACAAAATGAATCAACAACCTACAGCAGGCACAAAACTTTCAGAAAATGTGCTCAGGGTTACATAAATCAATTGGAATTAAGTTAATTGGTATTGAAAGATCAGTGACTTACAAAAAGAGAAAGAACATGTGATCTTAATTAGTTTTTAGGAGAAGGACTGAAATCTAGGACTAACACTGGTGCTCTATGTTCTTTTGTTTTTCTCCTCCAGGACTAAATCGGTTAACTTGCCATAGGCTAATCCAGAAAATTTAGGACCCTCTCACCAACATTCATCTTTTCATTTCTGTCCTTCCCTGTGTAAGTGAAAGATTCAAAGTTTGTAAAGGCTTTGGAATGTTGGTGTTGGCCTCTTAAGCTGAGCCACCCAGTGACAGGATGGAAAGCTCAGGGAAGTCCTTGCCTGGGATGACCAGCTATCACTTATAAAGCGGGGAGGAGGCTTGTATTTATCTGTCTATTAAAAACATGAACCTCAGCTGTTTCATTTTCTCACTCAAGGCTCTATGTCTAGCACTCTGGGAGGTTTGCTATTCTGTTGTCATGGAATGATAGCAAGTATGTTTCAAGGATCCATATTCCCTCTCCTGCTGAGAGTTTATCATCTCATAGCTTAAACCTCACCTCTGAGCATATGACTCTCAAATCAAATTTTTATTTTTAGCTTCATGCTAATCTCTTCTGAGCCACTTCAGTGGCTGTATTTGGAGTCTTTGAAGTATATTCCATGTGACAGCAGTAACTACCACATCTTGTAATTAAAATTACTGTTTCTATATTCACTGAAAAGGTATACTCAGCCACCCAGTGCATCCCATCATTGTTATGTCCAGCAATTCTCCAAACTGGAGGAATCATGTTTACTATGACAGACCAGTCATATTCAAACAGTACAATGAGAGACTATGGCCAGGCCAGAGACTTCTACTTGACCCTTCATCTGCTTTGTCAATGAACTGCTGACACCTTGGTCACTATTGATGTTTGTCTAAAGATTCTCCCAGATCAGAGTTGTGTCTCTACAATACTTTTCTACAAATCTTGGAGCATTTTCTAGAAATTATAGACCTTGTTTCTCACATGGAGTGTGAGACAGGAGACATAAGTATATGCCCTTAGGAAGACAAAGAGATGTAACATTATGAGGTCAACACACAACCCCCTTTCAAGATGCCACAATTATTAGCAATTCTGGGAAGTTCCTAGAAGTTCAAGATCATCTTAACATAGACACTTGAAGATCTCTTTCTGTGTATGCCTCTGTCTATGTCTCCATTTCTGTCTCACTCTCTCCCTCCTCTCTCCCCCTCCAATCCCAAGGCCTCATACATGCTACACAAGCACTCTTCTACTGATCAGTATCCCTGATCTCTGGTATGAAGACTAAGCCTTATCACAGAAGTGATACACCCTTCACTGAAATCTGCAAGCACACTGCATTTCTTCCTATTCAGTAATAATTTGATGAAGAAATTCTGAGATATCTTATATCACACCCTTTCCTATTCAGATCTGATAAAGCAATCATGAGATATCTTATATTAGGTAGCTAAGTAGAGAGTAGAGAAAGGGAAATGACATGAGAAACTTATTAGCTAGAAGTGTGGACCAAACTAACAACAACAAAAAACAAACAAACAAACAAAACAACAACAACAACAAAAAAAAAACAGTTATATATTCCTTTTTCCATGGAGAAAAAACAATAAATTCATGGAGGTTATGCTAGCATCTTTTCTTTTTCCAACCCCACATTGGCTTGTCTATTAAGATCTCCATCTTTTTTTCTCCCTCTTTGTTGCTCCTCTCACTCAATCATCTTCTTCTCTCATGATTTGTTCCCACCTCTTCTTGGTGGCAGCCCCTTATGCTCCCAATTAGCTAGGAAGATCTTCTCTGTTTTCTCTTCCTAAGGGAATCCCTGGATGTATGTCTGTCTTAAGATCAGACTGGCACTTCAGAACCCATTCCCTTAAGAGGAACACATAAACCAGTCTTGACATTAGGATGAGGAAATCGGACTTGTCTAGAGTGAATGCTGAGCTAATCCACCTTGGACCTTTGTGCCCTTTTGGGGGAGGGTGTGGGGGATGGGGAGGAGGGAGGCTGAAGGCTGACTAGGAGGGATTGGAAGGGGAAAGGAAGGGAGAGCAAGGGGATACATGGGAAAAAGGACTTTATTTGATAGATAGATAGATAGATAGATAGATAGATAGATAGATAGATAGACAGATAGGTAAGAAGGAAAAAATGAGATGCTAGGAAAAGATCCCATCTATTTGCAAAATGACACAATAAAGGAGTAGCAGAACCCTGCCTTTAGGTTATCTTCCTACCCTAAGACTGTCTGTGTTGTCCATTTATCTTCTCAGTAGTCAGGGTAGGGCCAGTGAGGCTGATAAGTACTTTCTTCTCCTCTCCTCTCCTGTCACGTGCAACCTCATCCCACAAGGAAGACGCAACACCAGGCTCTTCTTTCTGCAGTTTATTCAGGAACCTTGAATTCTGACTTCTGACTTACTTACGACAGGGACTGACTGACTTGCTACATCTTCTCTCTTCTCGGGGAAAACATGCCTGCAGCCTAAATAGCCTCTGGGCAGCCAACCCCAGTATGCCACGTGGGCACCACATATAGGTCCAGGTATGCAGAAGCAAGCCAGATCCTCAGCCTAGCCAATTATGGGATAGTCTGTCACTGAGAGCTCCCACCATGTGGAAGGTAGAGGGCAGAAGCCAGCGCCATCTTTAAGGCACTGCTGAGACAGCTCTCTACACTCTCCTTTAAGTTTCATTAGCCTATTCTTAGATGCAGGGCATAATTTGTTGATGTCTATCCATGCTGCTGATGGCACAGGGATTTGTCTTTATTTGTTGGATCTTAAGGTTTTAGCTAGCTTTTGAAACATCAAAATACCTTTTCCTTCAGACCTCTCTCTAAGTTTTGATATAGCAAAGCATTGTTTGGACATTTACTTTAGCACAGGTATTTGGCAGACATGGCCAGTGCAGAGTATGAAGCCAGCCACTGTTTATCTTCTGAGTGTGGAAAACAATGATTAAACAATCACATAAATAATTACACCTCAGTGGCTTAGTATTAAAGTATTAAGAAATGATGTCTCAAAGAAATGGTATTGTAGGAACTAGCGAGGTAGCTCAACAGGTTGAGGGTTTGCCACTGGTCGAGCAAGTGTGAGGACTGGAGTTGGGATCTCAGAACAGATGTAATGCCAGTTATATGCAGTAGACCACCTGTAACTCAAGCTCTCAAAAGGTGGAGACAGGGGTCACCCAAAGAAAATTACTCTCTAGACTAGTCATATCTGGGAGCTCTGGGTTCAGTTCAGAGAGTCTGCCACAATGAATAAGGCTGATGTATTACCCTCAGGCCTCCAAATTCATTCTCACATATGTTAACATGTACCCATGCCCTACTCATGGTATTATATCTACTCATGGCGTATCACATATACACAAACACACACATGCTAGTTACTTTGGAAAAATTTATACAGAATCTTACTACTGTAAAAATTTCCTAAAATATATGTATGCTGATAAACAAAAACAAGTCAAAGTGAAAGTTCCCTATATCAGAGTAACAATGACCACATTAAACACCAGAAGTTACCTCTTTTGACATCAGTGGCCAATGAGATTACAAAGACCTCCAAACATTACAATTTATTGCTAGTTTTCTGTTACCTGCCAGAATTTATTTAAAGAAAAAAAAAAGACTATTAAGATACCACATACTTGAGTCATAGAACATGGAGAAATCAACTGGCACTTAACTGGAGGCTTTGTCCCTATTGGCTAGTTTTCATAGTTCTAGAAAGAGCTATGTATGCTACTAGAAGAGAGAAATAATCATACATCTTACCCAGCTATGAACTTGGAGTACAGTGACAACTGACCTGGTAAGGCATACCCATTGGTACAACAGTGGAAGAAATGTCAGAGGAATAACCAACCATCTTCGGATTGTATTTAATTCCTGCTCTACAAGCTGAAATCCATATCTGACACCATTATCGCGGTTACAAACCTGTGACTAGACAGATTATATACCACAGGAGAAAATACTGTTCTGCTAAATGGACATATTTTTAAGCTGATTCATCTATAGTTTGCAGCATCTTTCTTTTGGGAGGAAGATTTTTTATTATTTTTTATTTAAAAGCTTTATTAACATACTCATCACTGTACTCCCCCCTTCCCTCTTCCCAGTCATTCCCTAGCTTCCTCCCACACCATCCTCCCTTCCACTCCTCAGAGAGAGTAAGGACTCCCAGGGTGAGTCAATGCAGCCTGGCATATCCATTTGAGGTAGGGCCAAGTCCCTCCCCCCAGTATCAAGACTGAATAAGGTGTTCCTCTGTGGGGAATGGGCTCCAAGAAGTCAGTTTATGCACTAGAAATAAATTTTGGTCCCACTGCCAGAGGCCTCATAAACTGCCCAAGCCATTAAACTCTCATCTAAACTCAGAGGGCCTAGTTCAGTCTCATGCAGGTTCCAGCTGTCAATTCAGAGTCAGTGAGCTCCCAATAGCTTAAGTCAGCAGTCTCTGTGGGTTTCCTCATCATAATCTTGGTCCCTTTGCTCATATAATCTCTCCTCCCTCTTATTGACTGGACTGGATGCTCGACTCAGTGCTTAGCTGTGGCTTTCTGCATCTGCTTCCATCAGATGCTGAATAAAGGTTTTTATGACAACTAGAGTGGTCATCAATTTGAATACAGGGGAAGGCCAGTTCAGGCACCTTCTCCACTATTGCTTAGAGTTTTAAATGGAGTCATCTTTGTGGGTTCCTTAGTATTTCCCTAGCATCAGGTTTCTCTCTAACCCCACAATGGCTCCCTCTATCCGGTATCTATTTTATTGTTCTCCCTCTCTCTTCGTCCCCTAGCTCAAACATTTTATTCCCTCCTGTTCTCTTTCCACCTCCCCTTACCCCTTCTCCCTATGATTACAATTTGCTCAGGAGAGGAGATGTCATCTACTTTTCCTTCTTAGGGGGTCATGGATGTCTCCCTTAGGGTCCTCCTTGTTATCTAGCTGCTCAAGGATTGTCGATTGTAGCCAGGTATTCTTTGTTTTACTTCTAAAACTCACTTACCAGTAAACACATAGTAAATTTGTCTTTCTGGGTCTGTGTTATCTCACTTGGAATTTTTTCTACTTTTATCTATTTGCCTGCAAATTTCAGGCTGTCGTTCATTTTTCTGCTGAGTAGTACTGCATTGTGTAAATTCTTCAGCTGAGGTGCATCTAGGTTGTTTCCAGGTTCTAGCTATTATGAATAATGCAGTTTTTAGTGTCTTTCAACTCTCATAAGCCTCTGTTTGCAGTAGATTATTATCAAACTCCCAACTACAGTACTTTCAGCCTCCAATGAAACACAAACACACATACACACAGAGAGATAGAGAGAGAGAAAGAGAAAGATGATCATCTTCAAATTCTCAGAGATTTTTGTAGAAATAGGGCAGAAAGTATATATGAGCCAAAGATGGTGGGTGACTATAAAGAAACTAACTTTTAGATACAGAAGAACAGCTGCACAAATGAGTTCACAGTGGTTTGTGACACCATGAAAAAAACCTGTGCAATCCTAAACTAGACTAGATCCAAGTACAGAGAGGACAATTTGGCACTGGCACAAAATTCTATCCCTAACTGAGGAGCTATTAGCAACTCCTAGCTACTGTAGTGGAAAGATCAGTTTGCTCTAAATGGGTAGCCTCTGATAAGTTGATAATGCTACAGTAAAAGGTCAAGCATCTAACATTATTTGGGTAACACAAATTGGCCTTAATAGAAATAAAACAGTACACAGAAAGTTCAGTTATAAGGCATGGGGAGGTAGATTTGGCAAGTTTGTGGGAAGAAGGTGGATGTGGTATGTAGTGAGATTATGGTATATTGTAAATATTTGTCCAGCCTAATAGTTTAATAAAAAACTGATTGGCCAGAAGGCATACAGGAAGTGTGGGTGGGGCTACCAGGCTAAGAAAACTCTGAGTACAGGAAGAACAGACAGAGATGCCAAACAGATGCCACAGAGCCACCAGAGAGACACAGAAGAAAGAAGATGAAATGCTGCTCTGAGAAAAGGTACCAAGCCGCATGACTGAATAAGATGGGTTGAGTTCAGATGAAAGAGTTAGCAAGTTATATGCCAAGACTGTAAGTCAATCAGCAGAAAATTAATAAAAGCATCTGTGTGTTTCTGTGGGACAAACCTTGAGGATATGCTGGAATGGCTGGCCAGAAACCTTTTACAAGAAATGGCATCCAACAGTGGTGAAAGCATGTGTGAAATTATCAAAATGCTAATATTTTTAAAGAAATGAAAAATAGCATTGTCATTTAAAAATTAAAATGTAAGAGGTGCGTTCCTGTGAGTTTCTTCCTGCTGTGAGCATCAGGACTCCGGCCTTCTGCTTCTGGCCTCTTCCCTCATGCCATGGCCCCCAAACAGCAATCTGTGCTCCTGCCCCAGTCCAAGAAACTCAAATATGTTCCTGCATCAAAGCTGGAAGACAATTCAGCCTCTCCCAGCCTGCCGAAGGGAGAAAAAGAACAGCAAGAAGCAATTGAACACATTAATGAAGTACAAAATGAAATAGTCAGACTTATTGAACAAGCCATTGAGGAAATTTTGAAAGTAGAACAAAAATGTAACAAACTCTGCCAACCATTTTTTCAGAAGAGGTCAGAATTGATCACCAAATCCCAAGTTTTTGAGTAACATTTGTCAACCATCCACAATTGTCTGCACTGCTTGGGGAGGCAGGGGCGACGAAGAGGCTCTGCATTACTTGACCAGAGTTGAAGTGATAGAATTTGAAGACATTAAATCAGGTTACAGAATAGATTTTTATTTTGATGAAAATCCTTACTTTGAAAATAAAGTTCTCTCCAAAGAATTTCATCTAAATGAGAGTGGTGACTCATCTTCAAAATACACTGAAATCAAATGGAAATCTGGAAAGGATTTGACAAAATGCTCAAGTCAGACACAGAATAAGGCCAGCAGGAAGAGGCAGCACGAAGAGCCAGAGAGCTTCTTTACCTGGTTTACTGATCATTCTGATGCAGGTGCAGATGAGTTAGGAGAAGTCATCAAAGATGATATTTGGCCAAAACCCTTGCAGTACTATTTGGTTCCAGATATGGATGATGAAGAAGGAGAGGCAGAAGATGATGATGATGATGATGATGATGATGAAGTGGAGGAAGGCTTGGAAGATATTGATGAAGAAGGGGATGAAGATGAAGGTGAAAAGATGAAGATGATGATGAAGGGGAGGAAGGAGAGGAGGATGAAGGCAAAGATAACTAGCACAGAAGACTGATAGATTCCAACCCACTTTTTAAATTTTTTTTTATTTTTTAATTTTCTCCAGTCCTCAGTTCATTTCCTGCCCCTCCCCAATCCCTCTTGTGCTCAGTTGCCCTGATTTTGAGGTCTCTCTTCTCAACACCATGATTCTCATCTTATTTTGGGGAAAATATCTTGAGCAAATACAATGAGAAAAGAATCTCCACTCACTATTCTGTTCTAAGTTCATTTTTATCCTTTCTTGTCTCAAATTGTGGATTCAGCATCACCACCATGCACTGTGGGAAAAAAGAAAAGCCCTCTGGTCCCCTTGGCTCTGCTGGAGGCTGGGGGGAGTACTAGGCCTCTGTGTAGTAGAGCATAGAATTCTAGCTTTTTTTCCTTTCTCTGTATATTGGGCTCAGGGATTACACTGTGTTTCTATGTGCATACAGACAGTTTGCATCTAGAAACATGTATCTGTCTACTTTTTCTTGTTTAATAAAAAAAGAAAAAAGGGGGCATAGAAAGTCAGCAAGGGTGGGTTTGAGGTGTCTGGGGGGTAAGTGGGCACTGTGACAATATGGCTTCTCCTTTGGCATGTTTAACTGTGATGTTTAACAGACATCCTTGCAGTTTAAGGACACTTTTAAAATAAAACTCTGCTAATGAAAAAGAAAAATATGTAAGTTGTGATATAGGTGGCACCTGGAAATGGTGGGCTCTCTCCCACCTCTGGGATATGTATTTTACCCACTACTAGTGTCCCAGAAGAGGGTTATAAGAGCAGCAGCCATGAGAAATAAGGAAGTCTGAGAATGCCATAGGAGACTTTGGAGCAGACGTTCTTTCTTATTTCCTTAACTTGGTGAAGTTAAGAAGAGCAGATGATGGCAATGAATAGGAATCTCTTAGGTAAGTGAGCAGAATAAACATGGGCTATATGGAAGCATGTCAGCAAGCAGCATAGACAAGGAAGAACATGGCTCTGAACCTGAGATCCCAGGGCTGGGGTATCAGGGGAGCAGGAATTTAAGAGCCCACAGCATGGTCAGAGAAAGAGAAGGGAGAAACCAAAGGGACCAATGAGGAAGGAGGAAAGGTGAACTAAACTATGTTTTCCCTAGTCCCTAATTTTAACATTATGTTTTCTGTAATTCCACAAACCAGCACCATTCAGAAGAACCTTTTGAATTATATGTTATTACTGTAGTAAAAGCTTCATTTAAACCATTGGTTCTCAACCTGTGGGTCCCCAGCCCTTGGAGATGAAAGAACCCATTCACAGGGATCATCTAAACCCATCAGAAAACCAGATTACAATTCATAGCAGTAGAAAATTACTGATATGAAGTAACAACAAAAATAATTTTATGGTTGGGGGTTACCACAACATGAAGAACCATATTAAAGGGTCACAGTTAGAAAGGTTTAGAACCATTGGTTCAAACACAAAGATTAAGGCATAACACAAAACGAAAACCCAGATCTCCAACTTTCCCACCGGGATTCTGGAATGCCCGTGGAAAGACAACCTACCTGCTGATTCTCATGTCTCTCTAGAGCTTTCTATTTCTTGCTACTTGACTTAGACACTCTATATGACACTTCATTTTTCTTCTTCTTCCAACCTCTCACAATTTTTCAAAATTTCAGAGAGTTTTACTTCTGCCTTATAGCTTTATTTTATGGGCTCTGTGAAGCTCTGTTTCTGATTGCATCAATTGGACAGACTCTCATTTCTCTTATCTGAGAAAAAGAAATTCTTCTCACTCCCCTTCTCTTCTACCTCTAATTTCTTGAGCTGAAACATAGCTTTTCTGTTTTCTATGGTTGAGCAATAGCTCTCCTGTGCCTTAAGCTGGAGTCTCCTCTGTTTGTGCTTGTCAAAGTAAATTAAAAATGAAAACCAGATCTGAAGAGTCCCTGAACGGACAAAGCCACTGTATCCACAGAGGTGATTTAAACAAGATCCTTGGATTTGCAAATAAGTAAAACTTAAAAAGTTATTTCTTATAAATTCCTACATAAAAGAAAAAAGTGCATAAGCTTAACCAATCAAAATCAGCCAGTATCAGGGACTTTCCTGCAAAATGCACACAATGAGCAACAGCATCACTGTACCCAGTAGAATGGTGTTATTCCTCCAGGTTCCTTCCTTAAAACCTCCTACCACAGCCTTCCTCAACAAAGGTCTTCATCCTCTTCTGATTTAAAGTCTATTACATGAGTTATCATTCATTCAGATAAATTATCTGAATCTCATTATGGCTCAATTTCTTACTGTCTAGTACCTGTCTGAAATTTAAGATGTGACATTTACTGTACTAAGATGATATGAATGGCTGTCACTATAAGCACAAGTGTAGCAAATTTTCATGCACAGAGGAGGAACTAGGATCCTTAAATGCATAGATTAAAAGTTAAATGTCAAAATTGCAATCAAATAAATTATCAAAAATGATGCGAACAACCCAACATTTTAAAGCATACGTTAGCAATTTTTTTCCAAAAGATCAACTACTGAACATTTAAGCTTTCAGACTACTGAGTCAATGTCACAGCTGTATCACACTAAAGCTGATCTATAAACAGATGGCCAATCCCTAAGCACTGGTTCATCACTTCAGTAAGCATTAGAACCTTTTGAAGATGTCATTGAACTTAGACTGTGAGGTGCCTTTCCCTAACTATGGTTTACTTTGTCATCCTAAGTGTTAACATTTTTGTCCAGTCCCCTGATGGTGTTGAGTCTATGGTATATGCATGCTGCTTAAAATAAAGCATGACCCCCTACACATTTGTAAGTTCTTGGCATTCTGTTCATTTTAACTACTCATCTGATTTCAATGTATCCCTACCATATACATATTCTACTTCTTTGTGATTCTTTCATAGGTTTTCTTTCTTTTTCTTATTTTAGTTGAGAAAATAGACATTTGTTATGTTGTCCAAGTTGGCTTTGAACTCTTAGACACTTGAATAGCTGAGTCTGAAGTCACACATTACCACCTTGTTTCTTTTGTTGTTTTGCTTGTTTTTCAAGATAAGGTTTCTCTGTGCAGCCCTAACTGTCCTAGAATTTACTCTTCAGACCACATCGATCTTGAAATCAAAGATCTACCTGCCTCTGCCTCCTTAGTCCTGGGATTACATGCCTGTACCATTACTGTCCCACACTACATTGGTTCTTGCTTCTTGAAACCTGCAGATAATGTACTCATCCTTCCAGTATCTAAATTCAGACAATGACTTCAAGATGGCAGATGGTCTGGTAACAGAGTGTCCACAGGCCATTGCTGTCATCAACCCCAGGAAGCTTTAAATACCTAGATAAGGATGGTTCATATGCTGTGGTAGTATATATAACACAACAGCAGCAGAATACACTAATTCAACAGTAAGCAACATTGTACTACACATTACAAACTCAAAGACTCTTACGAATTAGATAACCATATGTTCCTGTAATAGGTAGATTAATGAATGAACTTATAAGGGCTCTCCAAAAGGGGAAGACAGAATCATAGCTTATAGACTGAGAAAGAAATATACCAGAAATCCCTCAATAGCCATGGCAAATAACCATTTAAAATACCATTGCTAAGAGTTTTTATTTAAGTTACATGATGTTCATAATTAGACTACTAATAATTATTTCTTTTCCACCACTTCTCTCTCAGCTCTGGGTGAGAGGGTAGAATTGTGAGTTCAGCCAGTCTTCAATCATGAAGCTATCCAGAGGCTGCATTCTGCCAAGAATCACATCATCAAACATGGTTCTCAAGCACAAACTAGCCACAGTTTGGATCTTGAATTTTTCTCAAAGGCCACTACTTATAGTTAACAGAACCTATAAGAGATACTCTAATGGGAAACTCTTTAAGTCATGGGAATTGTGACACTAGTCCTGTCTTATTCTCCACAGCCTGGAATGTGGTCTGGCAACTTGTCAATCATAAACTGAAATCTTCAAACTTATGGACTGATTTAATTTTGTCTTGGGAGCTTATTGTTAATGGTGTAGGTGACTAACGCAGATTAAAAGAGGTTTATGAATAAACATTCATCTTCCATTCAAAGAATTGTAGCACTTTTAGCAACTCTGAGTCAGGAATCAAGAACAAAGATCAAGAAAACCAGGGAGGGGCTGTTTTAAAACATTTTTTTGTTTGTTTCCCTATATTCAATACTCTAATTTCTTTTTTTTTAAATATTTTATTTATTATGTATACAACACTCTGCCTCCACTACGCCTGTGTACTAGAAGAGGGCACCAGATCTCAAGATAGATGGTTGTGAGCTACCATGTGGTTGCTGGGAATTGAACTCAGGACCTCTGGAAGAACAGTCAGTGCTCTTAACCTCTGAGCCATCTCTCCAGCCCCTCAATCCTCTAATTTCATACCTAGCTCTGCAAGAGAATACCCATTGAAACCTTCTCTGTCCCATCTCCTGCAAATCACACAAATCTTCCTCTTCTATCATTCTTTCTCCTACTTGTTGCTTTGCCCCAGACCCCAACTTCAGCAGGCACTTCCTGATGCCCCCAAGGGTCACTCCTCCCAGGGTAACAAGTAGGCTGAAGCAGACCTATACCTCTCCTACTGCTCCTGAGATTCAGTTTTCCCCAGTCTCATTCCAAGCTCTGCAGCAGAAAATGTGCTATGATCTCCCTTTCCTTTCTAACTCCATCCCTTGAGAGATACAAAGACCTTCCCTCCAACTCATCCCAGTATCTCAGCCTCCAACACAAGTAGGTACTCTCTCTGAACATGTAAGCAGATCAGGAACTGAGACAACAGGCAACCATTATACTCCAAAGAGAAAAACAGAAACTAAGGAACAAAGCTGCAACCCCACAAAAACAATCCAGAAATCAGAACTTGTACCTATAATCACTCCAAACACAGATATCTAGATGGCATCATAAAAACACAGTCAACCACAGTCTGGGCAATACATGTCCACTATTGCCCAGATATCCTACCACAACAGACTCTACTATGCCAATACAGCTGAAGCACAAAATAGACCTTAAAACCAACAATGCAGAAATTATAGAGCCTTCAAAAAAGATATGAGTAAATTACTTAACAAAATCCAGGAAGAAAATGAATAAATTTCTTGAAAAATTTCAAGAAAACCCAAACAAACAGTTGAAGGAAACTAATACAACTAGTTTCTGGCTATTATGAATAAAGTTGATATGAACATGTTTGAGCAAGTGTCCTTGTGGTGTGTATGATGAAGCATCCTATAGAAGCCAACACAATTCTTTACAGATGTTGAAAGGACAATTCTCAACTTTATATGGAAAAACAAACAAACAAACAAAAAACTCAGAATAGCTAAAACAATGCTGAATAAGAAAAGAGCATCTGAAGATTTTTTTCATTCCTGACTTCTATTTGTACTATTTAGCTACAGTAATATCAATTGCATGGTATGGCATAAAAACCGACATGTTGATCCATACACTAAATTTGAAGACTGAATCATAAATCTGAATTTTTTTAATAAACAATCCATAAATACAAACTGGAAAAAAAAGATAACATCTGCAAAAAATGGTGCTAGTCAAACTAGATGCCTGCATGTGGAAGAATACAAATAGATCCATATTTATCACCTTGTCCAAAATGTAAGTCAAGTGGTTCAAAGACTTCAGCATAAAACCAGATACATTGAAACTGATAGAAGAGAAGGTGAGGAATAGCTTTGAAGGCATTGCTGCTGGAAAAGATTTTCTGAACAGAACACCAATAGTGCAGGCGCTAAGATCAAAAATTAATAAATAGGACCTCGTGAAACTTAAAAGCTCTGTAAGACAAAGGACATCATAAAACAAAGCAGCAGCCTTGAAAATAGGAAAGCTTTTTACCAACTCTACTTCTGATAGAGGACTAATATCCAAAATATATAAGGAGCTCAAGAAACTAGACATCTAAACACCTAAAATACAATTGACAAATTGGATACAGATCTAAACAAAATTTTCCATAGAGGAAACTCAAATGGCTAAGAAACATCTAAAGAAATATTTAACATCTTTAGCCATCAGGGAAATGCAAATCAAACTGCTTTGAAAGTTTATCTTACACCTGACAGAATGGCTATAATCAATAACAAAGTGACAGCTCTGCTGGTGAGGAATGGGAGCAAGGAGAACACTCATCCCTTTCTGGTGGGAGTGCAAAACTGTACACCCACTATGGCAATCAGTGTGATGCTTCCTCAAGAAGATAGGAATGGATCTACCTCAAGATGCAGGTGTACCATTCCTGGACATATTCCCAAAGGATGCTTCATCCTACCACAGGAACACTTACTTAATCATGTTCATTATAGCTTTATTCATAATAGCCAGAAGCTAGAAACAACCTAATTGCCCCTTAACAGAAGAATGGATAAAGAAAATATGGTTCACTCACACAATGGTGTATAACTCAGCTGTTTTATTTAAAAAAAAAAAAAAAAAAAAAAGACATCATGGGAATTTCAGGAAAATGGATGAAATAATAAAAAAATCATTGTAAGTTAACACAAACCCCAAAAGATAAATATAGTATGTAGTCATTTACAAGTGAATATTAGCTGTTACATAAATGACAACAAAACTACAATCTGTAGACTCAGAAAGGTTAGTTGAAGAGCAGTGGGCTAGAGGAACATATGGATCTTCCTGGGAGAGGGAAATAACATAGGTTTTAAGGGCATACTAGGAGATGGGACCAGGGGATCATGTTGGGGGGAGATGAGGTGGAGGGAGAGTGTGTGGAGAGATGGTTGGAATTAGGGAGGCTTTGCCAGAAGGTATAGACCCTACTGCTATGGAAATATCACAGAATCTATAAAGGTGACCCTAATGAGGACTCTTAGAAATGGGGGATATGTAGTCCCAGCTGGCCATCTCTTGTTGCCAGTTTAGGCATTCAATAGTGGGAGTGGGCTACAGTCAATTTAGTTGTTGACGAAGAGGGCCCCAAGGGAATCATCAATCAAGGCTGTTGGTAAGAGAGAGAGTTGCTCTCTGTAAACTGGCAGAAGAATCCTGCATAAGAGGAAGCATAAAGAGTGTAAGAGCCAGAGGGAATAGAAGATACCAGGAGAACAAGGCTTTCTAAGTCAATAAAGCAAGGTGCATATGAGCTCACAGAGACTGGAGCAGCAAGCACATGGCCTACATGGATTACACTAGGTTCTCTGTGTATGTATTATAGCTATTAGCTTAGTGTTTTTATGAAACTTCTGGGTGCGTGAACAAGTAGATCTCTGATTCTTGTGCCTACTCTTAGGATTCTTCTTCTGTTAGACTACTCTGACCAACTTCAAGATGATGGTTTTTGCTGAATCTTATTATATTTTATTTGTTACATTTGCTTGTTGTGTCTTGGTCATTTGTTCTTTTCTAATGAGAAAGAAAGGGCATAGATCTGGAAGGGAGCCGAGATGCAGAAAACAAGGAGAAGGGGGAGCTATAATCAGGATATATTATATAAGAGAAGAATATTTCAATAAAAATAAAAGAATAAAAAACAAAGGTCAAATATGTATTTTCTTATATTATACAACACAGTAAATAATCGATCTTCTCTCAGTGTGTACAGTTTCACATGGATATGGAGTCTGACATACTACTATATGACTACTGTGATCAAGACATTATATGGGGAATGCAAATATGGGTAGAATAGAATGCAGAACCCTGAAGTGAGCTTATATGAGTAAGCTCAATAAATATGACAATGTGACAAATCATGTCAACACTGAAAGGATAATCTGCTCATCAGAGAGTCCTGAAACAATTTAGAAAGATAAAAGTGAAAAATAGGGAAGCCCAAAAAACTCAATAGCATAAGATAGTGACCTAAACCTTCCAGCTCTCTCTCTCTCTCTCTCTCTCTCTCTCTCTCTCTCTCTCTCACTCACTCACACACACACACACACACACACACACACACACACACACACACACACTTTTTGAGACAAGATTTCTCTGTGTACTTTTGGAGCTTGTCCTGGAACTCACCCTGTAGACCAGGCTTGGCCAACATAGAACTCAAAGATATCTGCCTGCTTCTACCTTCCCAGTTCTGGTTTTAAAGTTGCGCACCACCACCACCAGGATATGGTTCAGAATCTCAAACTGGATTGTGGACATACATTTAAACCTTTAAAAAAGAGCAAAGAAATAAGAGGAAAATTTTTAATATACAAGTAGGCAGAAGGTTTTAAAGACTTACAGCTAAAATCTATGATTCATAATGAAAGAAAATGATAAATTTGACTTAATCAAAACTTGTTTTCAGATAAAAAAAAAGAAACAAGTTAAAAACTTAGAAGGAAATATTTGCAAACAACATACCAACAAATGAATTAAATAGACAGAACTTTTAAACTCAAAATTTATGGCACAATCCAATGAGAAAACAGGCAAACCCTGTTTGCTGAGGAACATTTGCAGATGGCAATCAAACATATCAAAAATGTCCTACACCATTAGCAGGAAAAAAATGCAAACAAGCTTCCAGGACCAGGTGCTGTCTGCAGAGTCCCAGCGCACTCTGTAGCAAGGGCAGAAAAAGTCTGCCTGTCACCATGCCCACAGCTGCTACTGAGGGAATTTGCACAGCTACCCACCTCCAACTCGAACTGAGCAAACAGATAACTACAGGGCTCCCTGAAGGACAGAGTCAGACACCGCCCAGAGGTGAGGAGGGGTCACCAGGCCCAAGCACCTATATCCCAGCCAGGGAAGGAGAGTTGAGCTTCCAAAGGTTTCGGTTCCACTTCCGGGACCGGGTACTGTCTGCAGAGTAAGTTCCAGTGAACTCTGTAGCAGGTGCAGATAAAGTCAGCCTGTCACCAAACCCACAGCTGCAACTGAGGGAATTTGCATGGCTACCCACCTCCACATTGAACTGAGCTAACAGATAACTTCTGGGGTCTCTGAAGGGCAGATTCAGACCCTGCCCAGAGAAGTGACAGGAGGCACACAAGTCAGAGTGCCACAACTGACCAGGAGCCATCTAAACGTGAACCACTGAACCATGGGCAAACATCAGTACAAAAAATTACATAATAATACAAAGAACAACATGGTAACTCCAGAAGAGAGTGGCGATCTTACAAATACAAGACCTGAACTGAGCAATGAAGAGGAAACAGAAGGAAGCAACACAAAAATTCCTTTTTGATGATCATCGAAGATCTCAAAGAAGATATGAAAAATAGCCTTAAAGAAATAGAAGAAAATACAAACAAAAAACTGGAAGAGATGAACAAATCTTTGAAAGAAACATGCCAGGAACTAAAAGCTGAAATGGAAGCAATAAAAAAGGCACAAAATGAAGCAAAGATGGAAATAGAAAATCTGAAGAAAAAAGCTGGAACCACAGATACAAGCATCACAAACAGAGTTCAAGAGATGGAAGATAGAATCTCTGAAGTGGAAGACTCAGTAGCTCAAATAGATATATCAGTCAAAGAAAATAGTAAAGCTAAAAAAGCCATAAATCAAAATGTTCAGGAAATCTGGGACACCATGAAAAGACCTAATTTGAGAATAATAGGAATAGAAGAAGGAGAAGAATACCAGCTCAAAGGCACAGATAATGTTTTCAATAAAAACAATAGAAGAAAACTTCCCTAACCTGAAGAAGGAAATGCCTATAAAGATACAAGAAGCTAACAGAACACCAAATAGATATGACCCCCCAAAAAAGTCAGCACGCCACATTGTGATCAAGCCAAAAAACATACAGAACAAAGAAAAAATTTTAAGACCTGCAAAAGAAAAGGGCCATATCACATATAAAGGCAGACCCATCAGAATAACGTCTGACTATTCAGTGGAAACAATGAAAGCTAGAAGGGCTTTGTCAGAAGTTATTCAGACGCTAAAACAGCATGGCTACCAAACTAGAATACTATACCCTGCAAAATTATCAATCACCATAGATGGAGTAAACAAGGTATTTCAGGACAAAGTCAGACTGAAAGAATATCTATCTACCAATCCAGCACTACAGAGAATATTAGAGGGAAAACTCCAACCTAAGGACCCCAGATAAATGCATAAAATCACAAACAATCAAAATTCCAAAGAAGAATACCCTAGAGAAAGGAAATACAAACAAGTTACCACCAAAAATGGCAGGAAATATGAATCAATGGTCACTAATTTCCCTTAATATCAATGGTCTCAACTCTCCTATAAAACATCAGACACTAACAAGATGGATACAACTACAGAAGCCTACCTTCTGCTGCCTACAAGAAACACACCTCAACTGCAAAGACAGACACAGGCTTAGAATAAAGGGTTGGGAAAAGATTTTCCAGCCAAACGGTCCTAAGAAACAAGCAGGGGTTGCAATCCTAATATATAACAAAGTAGACTTTAAGCTAAAAGCAATTAAAAGGGACCAAGATGGTCACTACTTAATCATCACAGGAAAAATTGGTCAAGAGGAGATTTCAATCTTAAATATTTATGCCCCTAATATAAGGGCACCTACTAATGTAAAAGAAACACTGCTAAAGCTCGAATCCCACATCAATTCTTATACCCAAATAGTAGGAGACCTCAATACCCCACTTTCAACCCTGGATAGATCAACCAGACAGAGTCTCAACAGAGAAATAAGGAGTCTAAAAGAGGTTATGATGCAAATGGATTTCATAGATATCTACAGAACCTTCCACCCAAAGACAAAGGAATATACATATTTCTCAGCTCCTCATGGAACTTTCTTCAAAATTGACCACATAATTGGTCATAAAGCAAATATCAGCAGATACAAAAAAGTGGAAATAATCCCTTGTAACATATTGGACCACCAGGGCCTAAAGTTAGAGTTCAACAACATCAAAACCCAAAGAAAGCCTACCAACTCATGGAAACTAAACATCACTCAGCTGAACCATCTCTGGGTCAAGGAAGAAATTAAGAAAGAAATCAAAGTCTTCCTAGAATTCAATGAAAATGAATCCACAATGTACCCAAACTTGTGGGACACAATGAAAGCAGTCTTAAGAGGAAAATTCATAGCGCTAGATGCCTATATGAAAAACCTAGGGAAATCCCACACTAGAGACCTAATAGCACAGCTGAAAGCCTTAGAACAATTAGAAGCGAACCCACCTAGAAGGAGTAGACGGCAGGAAATAATCAAACTTAGAGCTGAAATCAATAAAATTGAAACAAAAAGAACAATAGGAAAAAATCAATGAATCTAAGGGTTGGTTCTTTGAGAAAGTTAACAAGATAGATAAGCCCTTAGTAAAACTAATCAAAAAACAGAGAGAGAGTGTTCAAATCAACAAAATCAGAAATGAAAAGGGGTACATAACAACAGACCTCCAGGAAATACAGAGAATTATCAGATCATACTTTGAAAATCTGTATTCCACAAAAATGGAAAACCTAGAAGAAATGGATAGCTTTCTGGACAGATACCATCTACCAAAATTAAATGAAGATCAGATTAATTTTCTAAACAGGCCTATAACCCTTAAGGAAATTGAAGCTGTCATTAAAAACCTCCCCAAAAATAAAAGCCGTGGTCCAGATGGTTTCAGTGCCGAGTTCTACCAGACATTCAAAGAAGAATTACTATCGTTACTCCTCAAACTATTTCACACAGTAGAAACTTTGCCAAATATTGCCAAATTCCTTTTATGAGGCCACAATCACCCTAATACCCAAGCCACTCAAAGACACAACAAAGAAGGAGAATTACAGACCAATTTCCCTCATGAATATTGATCGAAAATTCTCAACAAAATTTTGGCAAACCGTATACAACAATGTATAAAAGATATCATCCACCATGACCAACTAGGCTTCATCCCAGAAATGCAGGGCTGGTTTAACATATGAAAAACTGTAAATGTTATCAATCATATAAACAAACTAAAGGAACAAAACCACATGATCATATCCTTAGATGCGGAAAAAGCCTTTGACAAAATCCAACAATCCTTTATGATTAAAGCCTTGGGGAGATGAGGAATACAGGGAAAATATGTAAATATAATAAAGGCAGTTTACAAGAAGCCAAAGGCCAACATCAAACTTAATGGAGAAAAACTTAGAGCAATCCCACTAAAATCAGGAACTAGGTAAGGATGTCCTCTCTCACGTTATCTATTCAGTATAGTTCTCAAAGTTCTAGCTAAACCAATAAGAGAACGAAAGGAGATTAAGGGGATACAAATTGGAAAAGAAGAAATGAAACTATCTCTATTTGCAAGTGATACGATTGTATACATAAGTGACCTGCAGAATTCTACCAGGGAACTCTTACAGCTGATTAACACTTGAGCAATGTAGCAGGATACAAGATTAACTCAAAAAAATCAGTAGCCCTTCTATATACATTAAAGATAAAAGGGCTGAAAAATAAATAAAGGAAACATTACCCTACAAATAGTATTAAATACCTTGGAGTAACTATAACCAAAGAAGTAGCAGATCTATTTGACAAAAATTTTAAGTCACAGAAGAAAGAAATTGAAGAGGGTATTAGAAAATGGAAAAATTTCCCATGTTCCTGGATAGGTAGGATCAGCATAGTAAAAATGGCAATTCTTCCAAAAGCACTCTACAGGTTCAATGCACTGCCCATCAAAATCCCAGCACAATAATTTTTGGACCTTCAAAGAACAATACTCAGCTTCATTTGGAATTAAAGGAAAACTAGGATTGCCAAAACAATTTTGCTCAACAAAAGAACCTCAGGAGGCCTCACCATCCCTGACTTCAAGTTATACTATAGAGCTACAGTAATAAAAACAGCCTGGTACTGGCATAAAAACAGACTTGTTGATCAATGGAATCGAATTGAGGATCAGGGCATTA
Source organism: Sigmodon hispidus (assembly GCA_004025045.1). Taxonomy (NCBI): domain Eukaryota; kingdom Metazoa; phylum Chordata; class Mammalia; order Rodentia; family Cricetidae; genus Sigmodon; species Sigmodon hispidus. Next base: position 2,926 of record PVIH01018350.1, on the reverse strand, counting down.
GCCCAAAAACCTATGAACACCTGATCTTCGACAAAGAGGCCCAAAATATTCAATGGAATAAAGATAGTATCTTTAACAAATGGTGTTGGCATAGTTGGTTGGTAGCGTGTAGAAAAATGAAAATAGATCCAAGCCTGTCACCCTGCACAAAACTCAAATCCAAGTGGATCAAAAAATGTCAACATAAACCCAGCCACTCTGAACTTGGTAGAAAACAAAGTGGGAAATACCCTCCAACAAATTGGCACAGGCGACCACTTCCTAAATATAACACCAGTGGCACAGACACTAGGAACAAAAATCAATACATGGGACCTCCTGAAACTGAGAAGCTTCTGTAAAGCAAAGGTCACTGTCAATAGGACAAAACAACAGCCTACAGAATGGGAAAAGATTTTCACCAATCCTACAAGTGATAGAGGACTGATCTCTAAAATATATAAAGAACTCGAGAAACTTGAATATACAAAACCTTGAATAACCCAATCAAAAAATAGGGTTCAGAATTAAAAAGGGAATTCTCAGCAGAAGAATTATGAATGTTTGACAAGCACTTGAAAAAGTGCTCAACATCATTAGCCATCAGAGAAATGCAAATCAAAACAACTTTGAGATACCACCTTACACCTGTCAGACTGGTTAAAATAAAAGACACAAATGACAGCCTATGCTGGAGAGAGTGCAGAGCAAGGAAAACACTCCTTTGTTGATGTGAGTGTAAGCTTGTTCAGCCACTCTGTAATGCAGTATGGCATTTCTCAGAAAACTAAGAATCAAGCTCTCCAAGGATCCAGTAATACCTCCTCTGAGTGTATACCCTAAAGATGCACATTCACACTCCAAAGGCACTAGCTCAGCTATGTTCACAGCAGCATTATTCGTAATGGCTAGAACTTGGAAGCAACCTAGATGCCCCTCAACTGAGGAATGGATTAACAAACTGTGGTCCATCTGCACAATAGAGTACTACTCAGCAGTAAGAAAAAATGATATCCTAAAATTTGCAGGCAAATAAATGGATTTGGAGAATATTCTCCTGAGCAAGGTGTTTCAAACCCAGAAAGATAAGCAAGGGATGTACTCACTCTAAACAAAAAAAAAGCATAAAGCAAAGCATGTCCAAGCTGCAAACCCCAACCTCTGAACAGCTTTGGATCTGAAACACCCGGGAGTGACACCTTGGATCCCACTCCCTCTAAAGGAACACCTGACTCAGTCTTGATGTTGGGTTGTGGAAATTGGATCTGCCAGGAGTGGATGCTGAACTGAGCAAGATTGGAACCTTGGGACCTCCTGCCCATGCTGAGGAGGAGATGGGGAGATGTGGAGAAGAGAGAGAGACTGGAGAGGGTGGGAAGGGGAAGGATATATAAGGATAGAAAATGTGACTTTATTCATAATAAAAAATAAAAGATTGTATATATAATGTAAAACTGTACATAAAATCTGAATAAGATCTGTAAACTATATCCATACCAATCTCCTGCTTGTGATATAATGTCCTACTTTGCAGGAAATAGATTTGGGGAAGATTTATAGAACCAGTCACTGTTATTTTAAGGCAATAATACCTAGAAATATGGATTTATTATTATATTGGAATAAAAAGTAAGAAATATATAGAAATGCATCATAATCTGGCTCCAGACCATTACTAAAATTAAACGCTCACTCAATTGTTTTCTTTGGCCTTGTTCTTGGGAAAGAACATCTATCTATGTACAAGTAGTTCTGTGAGGTGTAAACTCAAAGGTTACTTCCTAGACATGTGGTATCATGCCCCCACAGTAGATTTATTTTTAGTTTTTTCAGGAACCTCATACTTCCCTAGTGCCTGAACTCATGTACATTTCTCCAGCTGTGAATAAGCATTCCCCTTTGTTCAGATCATCACCAACATTTGTTTTTATTATTCTTAATGAGTGCTATTCTACAGAGAAGATGTAGAGTCCCAATTTAGTTTTGATTTGCATTTCCCTGATGCCTAGTGAGGTTAAATATCCTTTTTATATGCTTATTGCCCACTTGTGTTTTATCTTCTGAGAACTGCTTGCTCATTTATTTAGCTCATTTGTTGATTGGGTTGTTTAATTTCTTGTTCAGTTTTATGAGTTCTTTGTATATTCTATACATCAATCAGGTATGTAGCTAGAAGTAGCTTGCACTTTGAAGGGTGTTTTGTTTGTTTGTTTGGTTGGTTGGTTGGTTTTACTCAGACTCTTTTTTTGGTATACATTTTAATTTAATGAAGTTATGTTTGGTGGTTGTCACCATTATATCCTGAGTGACTGGAGTCCTATTCAGAGAGACCTCACCTGTGACTGGTGTCTTGAGGTGTCTTTCTTACCTTTGAAGGGTATGTTTTTCTACTGTTTGAAAATTTTGTAGACTATTACAATGTTTTTAATCAAACTGATCTCCTATTGATGAATCTCCAACTTCACCGCAGGTCTTGAATTAAGGCATTTTATTTGGAATTGATTTTTATGCAGAGTGGGGGATGGAAAATGAGTATCATGCTCATTGCTTCCCGTTCCGCCACCGGGACCTGTGCTCTCTGTGGCGTCCCAGCGCACTCTGGAGCAGGGGCTGCTGAACTCTGCACCTGGCCACACCCACAGCTGCTGCTGAGGGAATCTGCAAGGCTCCCTACTACGACCCCGAACTGTGCGAACTGAGCAAACCAACTGCAGGGGTCTCTGAGGGGCGGATTCGAACCCTGACCAGAGGACCTGTGCTCTCTGTGGCGTCCCAGCACACTCTGGAGCAGGGGCTGCTGAACTCTGCACCTGGCCACACCCACAGCTGCTGCTGAGGGAATCTGCAAGGCTCCGCACTAAGACCTCAAACTGAGCGAACCAACAACTGCAGGGGTCTCTGAAAGACAGAATCAAACCCTGACCAGAGAGGTGACAGGAGACACACA